>VUYV01000172.1:1291493-1328679 GCA_008711295.1 Anarhynchus alexandrinus
CTGCCGGTGCCCGGTGCTGCGGGCGGGCGGGCGGGAGGGGCCGATTGGCGGGGCCGGGCGGTCGCGGCCCGAGCCGGCGGCCCCCAACCAGCTGTGCGGTGCAGACGAGATGCGGGTGGGATATTAAAGCAGCTTTTGAATAGTAATTCAGGTTCTATGGGAACCCGGGCAGATGACAGGAGCTCGATTTGGTATTCGTATTGTTAATCGCGAGCGTCAGCCCAGATCGGATTCAAACACGTTTTGTGCTCGTTAAAAATTCCAGTGTAGGGGCTGAGATTTTTTCTTTTTTTTTTTTTTTCTTTTAGCCCAGCTTCAATTGGAGGCGAAACTTGCCGCATAAAGTATTCAAAGTCTGTCTAAAGTTGCCTTTTAACCGGATTCTCCCCCTCCCGCAGCCCCCACCGTATCTCTTGGTTCTTTCGGTTGACATGGTGCAAATAAAAGTCAGTAAACTTGTTGCTGAATTGCAATGTTTCGGTGTACCTTATAAATTCATACCTTTTCTCCCTCGATCGCCTCAGAATGAGCCCCTGCCTCAATTCGATTTTCCTTGCTGTTGGGCACATTTAGGAGAGAGTCTATTTGTGAAGTTCATTTCTAGGCAAATGTATTCAAGAGCTGATTGGGATGAATAGGACCGTGTGTCAGCCGCCCCTAATTGGGATTAAAGCACTTCGGACCATATGCAGAGAGTGACAGAAATTCTCAGGTTTCATTGTGCTCAGACTTCCACCCGCCTGGACACTCCCCCTGGAAAAGGGGGATTTTTAAAGATTTCAGGGAGAAACTGAGGAACTAAAGGAGACGCGGAAAATGACCGGGCTGATGTCCCTCTGCGGGGCTGCCGCCGTGGCAACTGCCGGGGACAACGACGGACAGCGACGGGCAGCGGAGGGACCCGGCGAGGTGGCGGGTCCGGGGCCAGCGCGGCCAGGAGCGGACCTGGCGCCGGGTTCCCCGTCGGAGGGAAGCGAAGGAAGCCTCGGCTCTCTCACGCCTGGCTTGAATTCGGGCTTGGAAACGTAATGCAAAACCATAACCTCGGGGTTGGGGGTTATATGGGATAGGAATGAAAAACCTCACGGGGAAACTTCCCCGGGTGTTTCTAGCCTAAGGAACAGGCTCCCAGGGGAGGAGGGAGGGAAGGCGCGGAGACGTGACTCACAGGCAGACGCCGCTCCCTGCCCAGCCCAGCACTGGTATCAGGGAAATGAGGTTTTTGGAAATGTGGCCCCCCTGCTGCAGCGGGAGGTGGCCGGGGGCTGTACACCCTGCGCCGGGCCGGCCTGGTCTGGTGAAGGATGCCTTCGGCTTGGGATTGATCTTTAAAGGTCCCTTCCAACCCAAACCACTCCATCAGTCTATTTTTTTTTTAACCCAAAGCTGCTCTACGTCCATATCCATCCATCGCCCTGTCTGCCCATCTATCCAGCTGTGTGCCAGCTGTGCGCGAGTGGTCCTGGCAGGGCGAAGCATCCTGCCCCTGAAGGCTCTGCACTTGTAGCTAAAGGCAACGTTCAAAGCTCAGGCCTGGCCATCACACTGTGACTCATCCGGGTGTGAGGTCGTCCGGATGCGGCAACGGGGTGAGAAAAATATTGTTTAGGTTAGTGATTTTTAACCTTTGTGCTCGGTTATTAGAAAGACGATGTTTCATCCCATCATAACCAGAAGGAGAAGAGCCTGTACCGCTAGCAAGGTCCTTAGTTTGCGGAGGCGACTTTGTCCCAGCCAGGTGACCCAGAGCTGGTGACCGCCTGCTGCTTTCGTCCTCTCTACGCTCCTCTGCAAAGCACACGTCGCCCCGACGGGGCGGTTTTGTGCCAGTGTCGCCGGCGAGCCCGTGTGCCCCTGGAGGCAAAGCCGATGTCCCCGCCGTTCCCGGTCCCCCGCGGGCTCCGGGACCCACAGCCCCGGCGGAGCCTCGGGGCGGGGTTTGGCAACCCCCGGGGTGATATGGACACAACTTTCCTCGGCGATACAGAGCCGGGTGTCTCCGGTGTCATCTCCGCGGTACCCGACCTTCGTATTTCTACAAGACAAAGAGCGGGAGGGAGAGGCGACGGGAGGACCGGCTGGCACGATCGTGCGTGGCGGTGTGCGGGGGTCGGGTCACGGCGGTCGCGCCGGGTGGCCGCCGCTTAGCCCGGGAGGAGCCCCTTGACATAATTTCGCCACAACGGCACTGGCTACGGGCCGGAGGAAATGCACAGCCCTGACATGCCTCCGCCCCTCGACGGCTCCGATATTTAAATAAAAAAAGAAAGAGCATCCCCGAGCCAGCCGGCAGCGCTGCCCCAGCTTTCGAGGGGGGAAGGGGGACGGGGGACGGGACGGGGACGCGGCGGGTTTGCCAACGCAGCCCGAGCCCAGATGGGGCGACCCGTATTTGCACCCCTACCCGGGGAGCCAAACCTCTGCCCTCGCCCCAGCCCGAGGAGAGGAGCGCGGCCCCGGGACACGGCGAGGTCGGGCGTGGGGGCAGGCCCACGGCTGCCCCTTGCTCCCGGGGTGCCCGCGGAAGGGATGCCCGGGGGGGCCCGCTACCCACAGGCTGCTCCTTGGGTTAAAGGCAGAGCTGCGCGCAGCTGCCTGCAGCTACAGCATCCATACGTTACCCGTATGCGTATATCCACAGGCACCTCGGAGGCAGGAGGGATGCGGGTTTGCCTGTGTGTCCGTACATACGCACCCGGGTATGTCTGTGTGTATACACACACATACACATTTATTTGTAAGTCGGTACGCTGAAGTCACTGTTTTTAACGATCCTTTTTTTTTTTTTTTTTTTTCCCCCATGGATATCGTGACAGGAGCGCAGGGAGAAAGGCCCTTCCGCTCCCTCCCGGCCGTCCCTGAGAGTCAGGGCTGTGACTTACGGAAAAGCATACTGTACATATAGAGCCAAAGGTCACCGAATATATACCGGACCAACGCGCTAGGAAGCATCTGCAAAGGGCTGCGTGGCGCTGAGGAACCCGAGTTGCTCCTGTGCTCCGGAGAGCAGCAGGGTGAAGAAGCAGAGGGTGCTTCCTTCCCTCCCCGTCCTCCAGCATCAAAATTATTCCCGGGAATCCAATTTCTAGAGCTACATTCTGACCTGAGCTCCCTCCGAGTCGGGTTTTGCACAAGCAGTGGTTGTACCACTTAAATCACATGGTCCTTCCACCTCTAGGCAGGCAAGCCAGCATTGACATTTTATTTCAGCCTGGGCTTTAATTGTTTGGGATTTTTTTTTTTTTTTAAATACAGTGGGAATCCCCTTTTCTGAAGATTTCCACAGACTGTCTCTCTCCGTCCTGACAGCTTGAGAGATCCGAGCCCGACCCTGAATCTCTGCCAGGGATGTAATTGTGCAGCGACAGAGGAAGCCAAAGCACCCAGGCAGAGCGCGCATCCCGCAGAGCTCCCCTCCTCCTCCTCCGCCTTTTCCTCCTCCTTCTCATCCTCGGACTCCTCTGCCGTCCTCAGCTCGGCTCAAGCCGAAAAAAATTCTTTATACACAGCGTAAATTTGTTGCGTTTTCCTCAAGAGCTTAACACGGGGGGGCTCATCTCTCTTAAAATCAGCCCCGTGTTTACAGAAGAGTTGCAGCTGTAAAACGAGGCACTTCTGTACATCTTCTCCTCGAGGGGCAGCGTTATAGTGGTGGGCTATAGAGGGGTGTTTCATAGGTAGATGCCCAGGAGCTCGGGAGAAGCAAATGGCATCAGTGCCGGGATGGGAGCGGGGACCCCCGGCGGAGGGACAGGCGCCGACCCGCTCCCGCTGCGGACGCCCTCGGTTCGGGAATCGGGAGGTAGAAACGGTGGTGATTTCCCCTGTTAAGGCTCCCACTGAATCCAGCACTTGATCTGAGGAGAGGCAGGGAAATAAATCGTTGGCACGGAAGGGAGAAAGGGATGCAAAAACGATAGCTGCTGGAAGGAAGGTCTCTCTCTGCAGTGGCACCAGAGAGCAGGGCAGAGCTTGCTGGCTGGCTGGTCGCGATGGAAATGGAGAAGGAGATAGGTTTTGCCAGCAAGCAGGAGAAAGGGCTGTAAGAGAGCTGACTTCCTAATGAGCGCATATAATGTTGTAAAGGGTTTCAGCATTTTATGCTTTTCAAGTTACGACTATCAGCAAGAAGGGAAATGAAAAAAAATAGAACTTTAGCACAAATGCAGCCATCAGAAACTGTTCGTTACACTCTGGTAAACATCCCCTCATGGTGAAATTGTTGGTGGGGGCGGAAGGCAGGGCAAGAAAACGCATCTTCTTCTAGTATGTGCAGCTCTCTAATTAATGAATTTGACAAACTGAAAGGTCTTCCTCTGGTTCCTGTGACTTGACTTCTTTTTTCTTTTTCCTTTTTTTTTTTATTTTTTTTAAGCCAGTTAAGATATTCGAAATAAGAAAGCATTTGGTTTAGATACGCAGAATAACGGAGGTTAAACTCACGTTATCTGGGACTTATTTTAAATTACACCACGAAGCACAACCCTTTTCCTTCTCTTTATTTCGGCATTGCATATTCTGATGCTGAAATATGCATCATTTTTGACAGCTTTGGAGTTATGAAACCAAAGAAACTTTTGGTGTCATCTGTCGGAAATAATTTTTCTTTACAGCCTGTAGCTTTAATGTTGTTCTTTCTATTCATTGTTTGTGCTATTAAAATAAAATCTAAATAAAATTATTCAGTATTTTTGCCCGATCGCTTGTGGACCGCTGCCCTCAGATTCCTCAGCATCGTCATCTTTCAGTCTAAATATTCAAATATGCGTTTAGAAGAAGAAGACAGATTAACCTCAAAGTTTCTGTCTCACTCTATGTCTCTCACACGGAAAAATAAGGGCGCAATTCGGGCACACATATACAGAAGGGTTAGCTCTTTCAAAACTAGGAGGAAAAATCCTATTTATCTTTGAATATTTCGATCAAGGTTTGGTATTTGGCAGGGGCGTCCTTTTAATAATCCGACCTCCTTAAATTGTTTGCGGAATGAACCCTTCTTGAAATCGGGTTTGAATTAAGCTGCCGTCAAAATATCAGAGTCAGACTAACTCCCGCTTTTGCGTCACTGGTTTTAAAGTTAAATTATGATGTCCACCGTATACGTATTTCTGCCTGAGAAAGGTGGCTTGCCACCATTGTCTTTAAACCCTTTTCCCGAGGTATTTGAAGAAAAAAATCCAGTGTGCACATTCAGCTATGGCTGAGAAGAAGTTTTCAACAGCCCGTGTCAGCCAGAGCAGACCCCGGGGCTTTGGGGCTCACCCCCAGGTACAGAAACTGCTCTCGGATGGGTGCAGGATCGGACCTTCTACAGACGTAACCCCATATGGAGGGAATGCTTGACTTTCACCCATCCTTTATGAGCCTTCCAGGCAGCTTTTCCTCGGGAATGGGAGACCCAGGCCAGTCCCCGAGGTGCCCGCACCCCCTGGCACTGGGCTCCCAACGCTGCCCCGAGCTGTCCGCACCCGCTGCCCGCGCCCCCCGGTTTGCGGGCTGAGCGCCGCTGCCCGGCCCGCTCCCGAGGAAGACCCCCCCAACCCTGGACAGTCTTTATTTGAGAAAGGGCGGCCCCGTCCTACAGCCTGGGCATCCTGGACCTGGTGTGCTAAGATTTCCCTCTAATGCTTTTCCTTGCAAAGAAAAAATAAACCAAAAAAAAATTTTTTTTTTTAAATTCCGAGAGAGCAAAAATACGCCTGTCCCTTGGGATGAGTTCCCAGGAGGGGAAATATCTGGATTTTCATCACGGCACACCTGAAGCTGTCACCCCGCCCCGTTGTGTCCCGCTGCTCGTGTCCCTCAATTCCTATAAATATCAACCTAAACGGCGCTCCCCCCATCCCCGCAGCCTGCCCGCTGGAGGAGAAGCCGGCCCAGACCCGCGGCGGCTGAGGGGTGCCCCCCCGTCCCGCTGCCCCGCCGAACCGGCCCCAGGGACGGGCTGTGATGGAGGCGGTCGAAACTTGGGGGGAGAAGACGGCAGTTTCTCAAATTCCCTTTGGGACCCCGCAAAACTGGGTGGAAAAGATGCGCGTACACCTGTGCGTGTTGTATGCACGTATATGAAACCTGTCCGGGGGCATATAGACACGCAAATACATAACACAGCAGTGCTATATTTCGTCTCCTCTGTTATATTTTTTTTTCCTCATTTATATACTTTCCGAAAACCCCTCTGAGCTTCTGGGTTGGAGGGAAACTGTTTTCTACCAGATAGACCGAGGCAGCGAAGCCTCCCCGCGGAAAAGCGTCTCTCAAGCGTGATCCGGCGAAGATGCAACTAATTAACTCGCTTCTCTGTTTTCCGCTCATTTCTCTCCGGTAATGTCAGGGGCTTGTCGGGGAGGAGGAGGAGGAGGAGAAGGAGGGGGGTTCTCCTCAGGCCAGGCTCTGCCGTACGCACCGGGGAGCCGCAGCCCCCCTCTCGCCTGCCGGGTTGCTTCAAGGTTAGCCGATACCTTTGCGAAGTCGTGCAGAAAAACCCGGCTGCCGAGGTCCCACGGGGCCGAGTCAAGCAAGAAAATACGTGCTCCTAATTTTATTCGAGTTAATAAAAGCGACACAACAAGTTTGCAAACGCGGGAGGCTCGGACTGAAGGCGGAGGAGCGTCTCTCGGGGGGGGAGGTGAAGAAAGGTTTTGAGGGAAAACCTGGAGGAATAGCAAGAAAGGAAGGAGAGGTCTTGGGGAGGTGGGGACAGCCCTTGTGCAAGCCTGGGGTGGCATCGGAGCACCCCCGGTGCCCTGCGGGGGGGCCGCGGGCCGTTTTTATTTTACGGCAGCATCCTTTCCTCCGGAGGGGCCAAGAGCTCAGCGCAAAAACCTACACCTTCGGGTCACACCCGCTTTCTTCCAGAAGGTGTTGAGGGTGCGGAGGGGTCCCCCGAGGCACCCAGGGGTGCGGGAGCAGGTAGAGAGTGCTCCTGCCCTGGGCTGGGCAGCAGCCTCGGACAGCCTCCTGACTTCTCAGGACACCTTTCATCGCCCCCAACGGCTTAATGTTTGTTTAACTGAACGGTTGTGAAGAGATAAGAAAGAGCTAAACTCTCCCTGCGAGGTGCAGGCTACCTCAGACACCTTCAGTCCCCTCCCCGTGTCCCCGCGGAGGTCCCCAGCGGAGCCACCCTCCCTTTGCAGCTCCAACACAGGGAAAGGAGAAGCGGTGCCCGATCAGCGCTGGAATTTGGGGGAGGGGGAGAAGGGGGGCAATCCGCAAAATACCCTTTCAGAGGGGCTGTATTTCACCCTGGAAACTTGGTCTTTCCAGGAGGGAAAGTCCTCCCTGATGGGACACATGGCCCACGTGATTGAAGGGCCACCCGGTCGGTGCCTGGACTGCAGGTTGACCTACGTGGCTCCCAGGGCTTGAAGGACAGTTGAACCCCCATCTCAGCCTGGACCGGGGTGCTGGTCAGGATCCGGCCACCCCCCGCACGGAAACCCTGAGCCATTGGGGCAGAGGATTCATTTCCAGCTGACCAGAGCAAAAAAACCCACCCCAAACCAACCCTTAAATCAACGTAACACTGATTTGATACTCTGTCTTGCATATGTTCCTGCTGTGTATATTTTACTGAGAGGAGGTGGGGTTAAATGCCAGAGTGTCTGTGACCCAGAAAGGAAAACCCTTTGAAACAACGGGCTACTGTGTGGGAACGCTGGCGATTTTTAAAAATTATTTTAAGTGCAGGTTGGTAGGAGGTGGCTGAGAGCATCCTTCTGAACCAGCTATCCTCGCCAGCAGAGCTGATGGTTTTAATAATGCCTCTGTCTCTTGTCATTTATCCTCGTGTTGTAAACTGAGCCGTCATTATTCTAAGGTCTTTCCCTCATCTAATTAAATTACCCTGAATGTCTTCTACGTAAAATACTAAATGGTTGCCTTTGCAAGAGTCTTTTTGTGTGTGTGAGCATTGTGGGGGGGTGAGGGTGCTTCAAATAAAAAATTCTCCAATATAAATAATTTGCCCCTGAAACTGTCAATCAAGGACATCAGGATCCTTATGTTACTCCATGCTACTGAGCAGATCAATTTTTGTTTCATATGTATAAACATTATTTGTGGATAAACATTATTTGGGGATATTTCCCACTGGTTTGACATGGGGTCACATCCAGAGTCACCACTCCACCAATCCACCTCCCTCATTGCAGAATATAGCCTAAAAGACCACCATTATTGGGAAAAATATCAGACAACTGTCACATTACCTAACTTAGTGAAATCATAACAAAGGCTTCCATTAGAAGTGACATAACATAAGCTGGAAGGGGTTTTCAATTCCACTTACACTTCTTTTCCCCGTTCCTTCCCTGAAATGTCTCACATTCTCGACATGTTTTGTGGAAGCTTGATTAAAGTCAGGAAATCTGGTTTTGTACCACTCATTCATTTCCTGAGGGGATATTAAACAGAAGAGGGCTTATAAACAGGAATGCTTATTGTCAGCTCTGTGAGAAGATACGTACTGTTTTTGGTTATTAGATGAATATGTAAACATGTAAAAAACCTGAGAGTATTAGTAGAGACTATTTCTGTGCACAACTAAGGGAAAGGGCTAAAGGAAATATTGTATTCGGAATTATGGAGGAGGACCCATGAACAAAAAACCGAATGTGCATCATTCTTCCATCATTTTAAATGCTGCTTATAACATGTGGATTGGAAGAAGCATTTATTTTGAAAAAAAAAAAAAAAGAATCTATCCAGCTATCCTGTGGATATTTATTTTTAGCGATGGACTACTAAGTATATTCAATATGTTTGAGACAGGTTTTACTAGGGGGGCAGAGGGGGAAGAGATCAGCGAGAGCTGACAGATAATTTCATCTCACAAATACGACAAAGTATAATTTTACCTGCAGGTTCTTGGCTGCGATTTTTTCATCCTATATCTGGATGTCCCTCAGAGCAGCAGCCAGGTCCGAGGCTGAGCAGGAGACATCGGCATACACAGCAGCACTGCACATCTGTTTCATGAAATCTTCGTTTGCCTGTTTTGACAGAAACACACAGAGAGGACATGGTAAATAAAGCGATCCTCTGCACATCTCCTGGAAAAGAAAGGCTGCGAAGCAATGTCAAGGGGAAAAAGCTTTGCCCTGTCTGCCCCTCGCCATGCCCCTGCCCGGCAAAGCACCTCCCAGCTGGGCCTCCAGGGAGATGGAGCCGCTGCAGCATCCGCGTCTTCCAAGAAACATTGGAAACCGCACATGGCCATCAATATCCCCCATCAAAAGTATAATGTGGCCCCACGGCTCTACACCAGCCACGGGACTCCTGGCCTGGCAAGAGGCATCCTCAGCACGCCCCAGTCGAGAGGAGCCTTTGCCCCTTTGCGCAGGGGATGCTGCAGGGCTGGGATGGACCCCCTGAAGCACGGGGTGTCACACCACAGGGATGCTCTCCAGCAGTGCAGGATGTCCTTTTGTAGGGCACCAGGAGGGTTTACTCCTCCACAGCCCTGGTACTGGTGTGGTCTGCTGCTCTGCTGTGAAATGGGGTCATGCAATACGAGGCCAGTCCTGCCGAGAAAAAGACAGTCCGGCAGCGGGGTTGGCAAGACCCTGCAGTGGCAGACTCTCCTGTTCCAGAAGCATTAGACAGCCCCTGCAGTGCCAGGTGCAGGGCAAGCAGAGCTGTCCCCCGTGCCCAGTGTGCAGTGGAGCAATGGTATTTATCATTAGCTATGGCAAGTCCCCTGCCCAGTCCCTACTATTTATTTCCTGCCACACTGCAGCATGCAGAAACACAAATTGCCAACATGAGGTAACAAAACACAGGTACCAAAGCAGAGTAAGAAAAAGGCAAGGGGGCAGGTGGAGAAGGACAGTGAAACAAAGAGATGCCTGCTTGATGTGATAAGCAGTAGCACGAGGTCTGCTGCTATTTTGGTTGCTCTCGTATGTTCAGTGAAGCAATGACAGGCTTCTCTGTTGTACAGCAGCTTCTCTCTTTTCTGGCTCCCGGGTGCTGTGCTAAGCTGGGTGTGATGCAGTTGTGAGTGGCTGTGATCCAAAGGCATGTGCTGGCAGTCTGGTTCCCCTCTTTGTAGCGGTGACATTGGAATAGTGGAATAAGGACTTTCTCCTTTGAGTTTTCACATGCTCAGCAAGATCTGCAAAGTCTGGGTGTATTTTTGGAGGAAAGCGTCAGGTCAGAGAGCCTCCATAGAAATCCTACAGAACTCAGCCTGTGGTCTTCATCATGTCTCCTTGCACTGAGAAGGGAGAAGCAAAGGAAACACAGCCAGGGTATGCAAGTTCTTTCTTCCCTACCTCACCCCTCACCCTCACATTCCTACTTACAAACAGGGTCTCAAACCCAGACTCTCTCTGGCATGTCAAAAGTTTCTCATTCCACCATCAAAGCCATTTAGACATGGAGACACCACTGTCTCCATCTTATCCAGTGCATCTTCCCTCTCCACTTCATAGTTCCTTATGCATCTCCATCACCTTAGCTACACCATCAGCAACAGATCACTGCAGAGTCCTGTGAGATTGGGTTTGAAATGCCTTTCAGGGCTACTTGGTCAGTCTAAGGACAACTATTGGGTGCTTCTCACTGCTCCTGCCACCCACAAATTCTTGGTTTACTGCTTCCAGCCCCCAGCCCCTGCCAGCTTCAAGGCAAAGTCTTGAAGTCTCAGCTAAGCACCCCTGGTATGCTGCAGGGGCAGGGAGGGACATGCACAGACCATCTCTGTCATGGTAAAGTCAAGAGAGCATCCAGGTTCCTCTACACAAACACGTATATGTGTATGTATACATATACACACCTGCATTCCTCTAGGCTCATCTTTGCTTATCACAATGCCAAATATATTCATATATATATATAAAAGAATATATGAATATCCCAAAAGATACCCAGAACTATATTAATTATATTCTCAATGATTTGTTCATTGAATATGTAGAAAGTTCCCATGTTAAGTTTTGCTGAATGGAGATGTTTCTTTGCTTCTTGGTGATGGTGGTGTTGGCTGCGTTCTGGCTTTGCAGACAGTCTCTCAGTTCAGGCTGATGAAGCTGAGGGAGATATTTGAAGGGGTGGACAGAGATGGAGAGAGTTTGCCCACTGTGAGGAGAACCCCTAGGGAGCAAGCAGGCTGCTCTTCACACCGTACGCTGTGTGCAGATGGATGAGGCACACTTAAATTTCAGAACAAATAGGTTTTGTCAGACCACGCAAAAAACAGTTCTCATGTGCTCACAGGTCACGCCAACCATTAGCACCATGCACCACTTTGCCAGCAGGATAAACCAGGAGTTACTTCACCTCGCTGAGGATCTGCCCTCTGGGAACGCTTCTTGCTGCCACCATGATTGCTGACAGAAACCCCAGCCTGGGTTCATGGTGGAACAGGGAGGCCATGAGGGCTGCAGCTTTCCCATAGCTGCTGCCAGCTGCTGTCTGTGGGTCTGTCTTGTGTCCAAGCAGCCTTCCCCTTCCTGCCAACATTCAGCCCTGAAAACTGGCTTGCAGGAGAGGTGAGTACACACACTCATCCGGGTATAAGACCACACATGTATGTCTCTGGGTGAGGAAGGAAATAACCCCCTGATCTAGGTTCTGCCACGTTAGGGTCCTTATTAGAGGTAACCAAGTCAGACTGTTGATTTTGCAGTAGAAGTTGTGGAGATGGGCAACGCACCCAGGACAGACTTACTCAATCCACTGATTTTATATATGGTGCATGTGGAGGACAGGGGAGAGGAAGAGATGAATGTAAGTGCTGGCACAAGTGAATGTGGGTAGAGCTTGCCTTCAAGACCCCAAAAGTTTCACCTTCTTAACAGTTTTGGTTAAATAGCAAGTTAAGAAACCATTCTAGAAAGCTGAGGCAATAAAGTACAAACCCTAATGATTTAGAAAGCAGCAGCTTTAATGGAAACAAGCCTGGGTGAAATATTAAATCTCATAATACAAAGAGGTCCCAAAGAGGTCCACCTGCATCCATGGTGGCACACCATACACCAGCTCCATGTGCCAGGGCACCGAGGGCACCCACAACCCCAGCTGTCCTTGCCCACCCCCTAGGGCTCCCCTCACCCTGCCCATGGCCCAGGACCCCATCTCCGCCCCCCCCGGGGCCATCAGGCGCTGCTACATGCTGCCAAACAGCATTAATGAGCCCCCTCCCCAAATGTGGAGAGGGATTTTAGCCAGTGCGGGATAGGAGGGTGGATATTTGGCCTGTAACAGCATCAGTCCTGGCAGCCGAGCTCAGGGTCCTGCATTGGTGGCCACATGCTCCCAGCCCTGCCAAACTCCAGGCGGGCTTGCTCACCTGGGTGGTGACGGCTAGTATTCAGCTAGACTCCTTCAGACTTTAAATATACCCTTTTTTTACTGATCCTGCTGCAAAACTCGGGTGTACTTCCCTTAGCGACAGCGCTGCTTGAAGAAACGAAGGCACCATCCCTCCCTCCTTCCACGCTCGCCCTGACCGGAGCGTTGCATCCCTGGGGCAGTGGAGGTCCGGGGATCCCCCGGGTCCTGCCCTGGTGCACCCTTCCCAGCAGTACGTGGATTAACACGTCTCAGATCCCACTCAGAAGTTGAAAGCTGTGAGCGTTTTGTATGCCACCGCAGGAAAGAGCACGAAAATAAAGCTGCAAAGGATTTAGGCCCAGGCTCTTCCTGTCAAACTTGAAAAAAAAATTGCCCCAAGAGGATATCTCCAATGAGGAAAATTCCAGCATGAGGCAAGCACAGCCCTGAAACCTTAGGAATGGGTAAGGCGAGGGGGAAATTTAGGTGAGGTGGAGACAGTTGCAAGACAAATAAGTGGTCTTATTGGGTCCACTAGTCTGTGTGACGTCTAAAGAACAAAGTTAAAAAGTTTATCAAGAAGTTTCGGTTGGGACATGGTTGAGACATCACAGAAGACAACATGTAGTCCCAGTTGGGACCTTACTGGGAGCAGACGGGTATCAAACTTAGACAGCAGTGGCTTTACATTGGAAGAGGGCAGGTTTAGATTGGAAATAAAGAAGAAATTCTTTACTCTGAGGGTGGTGAGGCACTGGAACAGGTTGCCCAGAGGAGCTGTGGATGCCCCATCCCTGGAAGCGTTCAAGGCCAGGCTGGATGGGGCTTTGAGCGACCTGGTCCAGTGGTGGGTGTCCCTGCCCACGCCAGGGGATTGGAACCAGACGATCTCCAAGGTCCCTTTCCAGCCCGAGCCGCCCCGCCTCCCCACGCAGTGAGCACGGCTCAGGACACCCTCCCACCGTCGGCGGGACCCCGGACGGCCCCCGCCACCCGCGGCCGCCGCTCGCTGTCGCCTTCACGGCGCCATCTCAGCGCCGGGCTGTGTTCCGCGGCCGCCGGGGCAGGCCCTGCGAGGGCTGTCCCCCCGCAGCAGCCCCGCACCGCCGACGGCCGGGGCCCTGCCGGGGCCCAGCCGGCGGCGGGCGGAACCCGCGCGCAGGGGAACGTTTCCCAGTNTCCCCTCCCCTTCTCTTCGCCTCTCCTCCCCATGGCCGGGAACTTCTGGCAGAGCTCGCACTAGTGGGTGCCGCGGCGGCGGGGCGGGAGAGCGGAGCGGGGGGGAGGCGGCGGCGGCGGTGGGCCGCCAGCGGGCTTTGTCCATTCATTGCCGGGGCACGGCTCTGTCGGGAGGCCCGGCCGGGGCGAGGGGAGCGCCGCGGCGCTGGGCTCCGTCTTGCCGGCGGCGGCGGCGGGGCCTGCTCGCCTCAGAGTCCCCTGAGGGAGCCGGGGCTGGAGTGCGAGAGCAGCCGGAGCCGCCCCGGCTTGGGGGGTGTTGGGGCTCTCCGGGAGGGGAACCGCCGCCTCCCGGGGTCTCCGGTCGGTGCTGTGGTCTCCAGCGATGGGGTGGGGGCGGCTGCGGCCCCCCGGGGGTACCCCAGTGTTTATCCTGAAGGCTGAGGTGCCTTAAGGTCGCCCACACTGAGGGCGACTGGGGTTATGTGGGTGCCCACCCTGTACGAGACGTAAGATACAAACCTTGCTGGGCACCGACAGCGCGTATGGTCTGTACAGCCAGTTTGGTTTGCTATAGGTAAAGGCTAATCCCAGTCCCTCATACTTGGTGGTGTTTTTGCATGTCTTAACTTTGGAAAACCCACATGCGTGTCTCCTTGAGAAGGTGGCGTGAGGCTTGGTTAAAGGCCACCAGCCCTTTAGCCCCGAGCCTCAATCTGTGGCCTGCTTGTACGGGGGACATACAACGTGTGAACGTTGACAAAGAGTTGCTGAAATGATTCTCCTTTCCTTTAGTTTACAATGGATTTTGGATAAACAAGATCTATTGAAGGAACGCCAGAAAGACTTGAAATTTCTGACTGAAGAAGAATATTGGAAGCTACAGATATTTTTTACTAATGGTAAAACTGTTTTATTTTTATTTCTGCCATGAAATGTGTACGGTATCTGCCGTGTCTAAGCGCAAGTTTGTATTGCTTAGAGAATGTAATGTTTTCATTGTGATGTTGCCTTTACTTTCACAACCTATTTTAACCAAGAACTGGAATGTCAATAACATTGTCATTTGTTGGCTGTATTAACACAATTTTAGGAGAACTTACAGGCAAGTTAGTTGCATATATAACATTTTAACCTGTGATCGGACAAAACACGGTACATATTCTTATTTTTAAGAGGTTCTTACCAAAAACATAAAAGGAGAACAAGCAAGCAGAAACTTAGCAGAAACTGCTAAGCTAGCATATGAAAGGATCAGTGTCAAGCTTTAATACTCGCAGTGGGCTTTCGGTGGGCTCTTAGGCTGTGGTAAGTATTTTAGCTGCTCTGTGCAAAACAAACCAACCAGCAAAGCTTGGAAACTTGTTATTTGTGTTCGGTGATGGTCTTTGAAACCTGCACCACAGCCTGTGTCTCGCCTTGTGACTGATTCCTCAAGCACCGGGTGGCTCTCAAATTGTCTACAAGTTTCTGAGAGCTGTTGGCAGGCAGCCTGTTCTCCCAAAGAGTTTGGGGCTTGTCTGCGAAGTTACCAAAGACTTACTTCATCCTGCAGAGCATTTAGCCCTCTGAATGGCCGCACTGGAGCATATCAGGTTACGTAGGCGCTTAAACTCTTTTCTGTGCAATTGTTCAGCATTTAAAAAAAAAAAATCTCCCTAAGCAAAGCATATTGCTAAGTAATAGTTTGTTTGCAGACAGCTCTTTAGATATTTTTCACAGCAGTCCTTTAACTTACAGAATGCTTATTTTTTCAGCTGTCTGGCCAGACGTACTTGAGACAGAGAAGTTAAGTGACTTTCCCAAGGCCACTGGAAGATCTTATGTCAGGGCTGGAATTATATCTGTGAAAGATACTTATCCCAGCTTCTCTCTTAGCTTAGCTATTTTTATAATAATTGCGTATGCTGCAAATCTGATTGCTGTGGATACATCTGTGTTACTGCCTATATGGCACCAGGAAATTGAGCTAGCAGTGATTTACCTATTTGATCAATTCCTGAAATTCCTTGAGGTTAAAAGAAAGTGTTGTAGCTTCATAATGCAAAAAGAGAACACAGGGTACTGAGATTTCTAAAACTGTATTTCTGTGCTAATTTTCACTACTAATAATTTGAATTGTGAAATATGCTTTTTAGAAGATTTCACTCCAGTGTTTTTCTTGAGTAAACGAAGATTTGCAAAGTAGACAAGGTGGTTTCAGTTTGTGGTTCTCGGGCTCCTTTTTTTTGGCACTCCTTGCCTTCCCTGAAGGTACAGTGTGTGACCCACGGCAGCTGGAGAACAGCTCTGCCAGCATCTCCCTCGTGCGCCTCCGAGCACAGCCTACCCTGGAGGAGAGAGTAGTGTTGGGCTTTCACCCCTTCTGTAGCTGAGAGAGGCACCTTTACGGGGAGGACAGTCAGGGGCTGCTCTGTGCTGGTGGGAGCTCAGGCAGAGCTTGCCGTGTTGAAGTCCTTGGTATGTGTTGTATCGTCAACTGCCTCTGCACGGGGACCCTGCTTTGGGTTTATTGAGCCTCCCCCTCTTCTGTCCCACCTCCTGCGTTACCTGGATAGGGAGATGAGTCTTGGCCCCTCAGCTTGTCAAATTCTGCATGTGTCTGCACAGGAGATGGTTGTTCCCTAATGCAACCAAAAAATTGCCTGGAGAGAGGCCGTTTCCTGCTGCCTCTTCATTGGAAAACACGTGCAGTAGATCACCAACTGATTGTATGGCCATGCGCAACAACTCAGAATGTTAATATTGTACGGAAGGAAAACTATCATCTTCTAAAATAGTTTGAAAGAGGAAATTTGTGTTGATTTCTCTCCTTGGATCACAAAGTCTTAATAGAGTTCTTGGTTGAAAAGCGCATTAATTGATTTCTCTTTCTGGTTTAGGGCAGATCTTTGTGATCTTTGTGTTACAGGCTACTCAAGATATTCAGATTTGAAACAATTTTTATTAAAAAAGAAACCCACTGAAACCACATATTTTGTAAACATAAGGGAATAAATAATCCAATAGTTTCTTTAAAAATATTAAAAAAATTAATTACAAGTATTGGACTTCTTCCCAGCATATACAAGCTTCCATTTCATTAAGTCTCTCTAGGCTCTTGTCCATTTTTTTCCCTAAACCACACTTGATATTTCTCTGACAGCAGATGGCCTAACCGTTCCTGAAAATCCCATGGGAGTGAGAAACATATTTGGAGAATTCTGTTTAGCTTAGTATTTGGATTTTTCTGATGCCTTATTAGTAAGACAGCTTTGTAGCCCCATGGTCAAATCAAAGGGAAAAATCCTTTCAAACCTCCCAAGATACGCTGATAAATATTTTAATATTTGTACAGACGTTGCATACCAAGCTTAACCTCCTTTCTGGCAAAATTGCTTGTCCTACTGTCACTGGCAAGCTAGTCTCAATTTGGCATTCTTGTTTTTAGGAAAAGAGTGGTATGACATGGACAGGGACTTAATGTTGCTTTGGGTGATTATAGTGGGTGACAAATTAGTTACCTTTTCCTGTGGGGGAAAAAAAAAAAGTTGCTAATCATCAGTGCTGTTCAGGATGGTTTTCTTCTTTTCTCCTACGTTCAGCCCTTTTTAACCAACATTGTCCTTGATATTTGCGTGTTTTAAAATGCTGTGCTGCTCATTAAAAGTGAGGGTAGGGTGTACCCTGGCTATTCCCAAGCGATATGGGATAAAGGCATAGGGAAAAAAAATCTGGGCTTGTGTGCTTAAGTAGAGACTAAGAATTTAGCAATGACTGCTAACAGAGTTGTTTACTTTTCCCATCAGTGGTTGCTGTCTTGATCTTGCTGCATATATTTTAAATATATATTCAAGTGTATTTTAAATTATAGTTTTGGATAGTTCTGCTGAGGGAGGGGAAAAAAATAAGAGAGAGTCTTAACACAGCCAAGCCTTGCTCAGAGTAATGGCCGTGAAGAAGTATGGGAAAAAAACATGTAACAACCTTATGTTTCACTCTGCCATTCTCTGTATCTGACCCCCGCTCTTAATCCCAGCTTGATGCATCTAATTTGCTTGGCACCTTTCCTTTGCCTGGGAGGCCAAACAAGAGCTACCTGCACAGATGACACCAGGGTTGTTTCTTGGCCAACTGGCAGAGGACCACTGTGATGGAGCAGCTGACTGCATCCTCTGGTCTCCCACCCCCTCTCCCAAGACTAAATATGTCATTTTTTTAACACCTGCTGCCTCTGCCAAATTTAATGACCATGTTTGTGTTGGCAGCTTTAGTTGTTTGAAAAAAAACCCCATCCATTTTGCATGGCGCTGAAAAGCCATAGGCTTGTATTTTAAGTATTTGAATTTGTTTTGCTCTAAAATGGAATACCCAAGCTTTACCCTTCTGCGATTTGTGTTGTCATCTTCTTAAAGATCATACTTACTTTGTACACAACGAAGTCAAGTTACCTTTCCCTTTTTAAAGGTGTCCACAAGCTTCAGGATACAATGCTGCTTCTTCACCTGCAGGTCTGTAGGTTTACAGCAACATGTTGTCACCAGAACGACGTATCTGAACTGAGGGAGAAGACTGTGCTGCCGCTCCTTAGAATCCCCAGCACTAGTCGTGATTTGAGATCCTTTGCTATTTGGTGTCAAATTGTTGTAAAAACTCAACTCAAGCTTTTGTTCATTTTTTTTTAAGTTATCCAGGCTTTAGGTGAACATCTTAAATTAAGACAACAAGTTATTGCCACTGCTACAGTCTACTTCAAGAGATTCTATGCCAGGTAGGACTGTTTACTATGATGGTATGAGAATAAAACATTTGCTAGGCACATTTTGGTAGCCCTTTTAAAATGCAGTTCTGTATTAAAAACAGTGCCACTTTTGTTTTCTGGATGGTGTAAAGCTTTTATGCTAATAAAGTTAACTTAAGCTTTGCTTTTTCAAAAGGAAGTGTGGTGCTCTTAATAGATTAATCGTTCTACGTGTATGAAACAACATATTATAATTTTGTTATAACATTTCAGATATTCCCTAAAAAGTATAGATCCAGTATTAATGGCTCCTACGTGTGTGTTTTTGGCATCCAAAGTAGAGGTATGAAGTATTACAATTTTTTAATGTAAAATTATGTGATGTATGAGAGAGAGAAAACGTTTAGGACTTTTAAAATTTTTGTCGTTCTTCATGCTTTGGGGGTTGAAACCTTCTCTTTTTGTATGGATTTCTATGGCAATTTAAGAAAAGGAGATGGAGAAGGCCTTCAAACATGTTATTTAGTACTTGATCTTTCACAATTTTGTCTGAATTACTAACCCTGAAGGGCCTCTGAAAATTGTTAAGAGTATTTTAAATGGCTATTTCACTGTGATACAGTGTTTATGTATTTACGTACGCTATCTCCTAAATTGTGCGCTATTGCCTTTCTGGTGTGTTTTTCCTTATTTATGTTTACTCAAACTTTAAAACATAATTTGAAATTTTTTCCTAATTTTCCTTTTCGCATTCATATAGTGAGGGATCCTCAGAGTTTACCACACTTTCATTACTTGAATTAAAAGTATGTTGTAGCTCATATGGTGTCTTTGAGAAATTATCATAAGGAGCTGACCCATTAGGGATAGTGGTGAGAAGGCTCCATGCCTCCACCATCAGAAATCCACTTTGAATGTGACCAAGAGTTAGCATCAGCTGGGCGCTGCTCTTAGTCCTCTGTAATACAAGTTTTTCAACTGTTTGAGAAGTGTCTGTGTAATGGAAAAAAGTCAAATTGGCCATTTTGTGATATGTCAGGACTAATGAATTTTACAGGAGGAACTCAAATACTTAGTGGATGATAGAAGCAGTCCTACTAAACCAGTGTTTACGTGTGGTACTGTTGTCTGTACAAATACTGTGACACCTTCCACTGTTTGGAAGAGATGAACTAAAGGAGAAAGATGCAGAATATTGAAGAGAGTATTTTTTATCAGCCTGTTAAACTTTTAAGAAAGCACAGACATAGAGTGTACATAGGCAGATTTACTTTATATTATAGAACACTTACTAGAAGTCAGTGCAGACTTCTTTACGCTATGACTTCTGCAAGTTTAGAGTGCGGCTATAGTGGTAGCGATTCTGCTATGCTCTTCTCTGAAAGAACATTCTCTATAGAAATTTTTCAGCTTGCTGACTGTCTCAGCAGAGAAGCTAAGGCTTCATGGAAACATAATAAAAAAAGGTAGTTAATGACAGGTTTCTAAAGGCAGTTTTCTCTCCAAGCGGGTTAAGGAAAAACAACATGCCTTCTTGAAGCCTTCTTGTCTATCTTGTCTTGTAGGGTGTCAGCCAACTGAGCTTCTGTGGCTTTAATACCTTTCATAAATGTTTCCTGTCCCTCATAACTCAAACAGCAAAGTAACTAATAAATGAAAAAACTCTTTACCTAAGATCCTTTAATTTACTCTGTTCACCTTAAGAAAAAAAATGAAAGAAAAAGGGGTGGGGGGAAAAAAAAAAAGAAATACTGCATAAAGAAGTCCAGTTTAGTAAGAAGCCATTATTTTAATTTGATAACACTGTGAGTATATGGTATTTCAGGTGGTTCACCTCATTTACCGTTCTTTTTCTTCAGGAATTTGGTGTTGTTTCAAATACAAGGTTGATTTCTGCTGCTACTTCTGTATGTAAGTATTAGTAATTTTCATTATACAGTAGTTGGGTATCTCGGGAGATCAGACATTTTCTTTGTGTTTGGTTTTTTTTTTAATTTTTGTTTGTTTTTAAAAGGTAGCCTTTTATGAAGTCATGATGGGGGGCTTGCATGTTGATTGCTAGGAGCCAATTAAAGCTATACAGAATAAATAACTCCTGTTTTTAAATTTGGAAACAGAAGGGTCCTTTCTGTATTAGTTTTGGTTGATTCTCATTTGAACTTATGCCAAGCATAAATAAAAACAAAGTAGTAAAATTAAACTATTGAGGTTTATAAACAGTCTTGAGTAGTAAATTGATTTCTGAACTACTCAAAGATAGAATTGGAAACTTAGGGCTTTATTTGTCTGTTTTACAGCAGGTACATCTTCAAGGAAGTACCTGTTTTCAGAATTTTTGGTAGTCTCCATACCTCCCAATGTTTTAATCCTTTTTCCCCGTCTTAGTATTAGTCTCTGCACATGATATTTATTTCTAAAAATACATCTTATAACCTACGTACTGTTCACAAATAAATGCAACAAAATCACACTTTAGTTACTTCATTCTCTGTCTTTCACACCTGCCTTATACTTCCCAGTTCCTGTAACTTGCATCTCCTCCTTCAAGGTCTTAGTGATGGCTTCCTTAACTGAATGCTATAATGTGACCCAGAAGGTCCAGCTGCTCTCAGTAGGCAATTCCTGGCTGTGCTCTTCACAATGTAGGTCAGTGCTTTCAAAATCCCTCTTAGCCGTTGAGGGGACAGGTGACTGGCTGCATCTGTAGCCTCCACATGCAGTAAGTATATCAGTCCGTGGGACTGGCCTTATGACAGTTCCACCATCAGGAACTGAAATGCATCTTCAGTGCCAGCATGACCAAGACCAGTACTGGATTTAGCAATAAAAGTTGCTATTTTTACAGCAGTAGCATCTCACAGCACAGATCTATGTAGCAGTTTTGATGCATCAGTGAGAAAGTTAGATGGATTTTGGTAAATACGCAGTAGCGGATTTTACTTGGACTTCTAGTCCTAAGCTGTGCTGTTTCTGAAAATCCCAAGTCTCAGAATCCCTCAGAAGATGTCTCTCCACTGTTCTTCCTTCAGACCTAGAAGCCCTGCCTGTCCTGATAAGTTCTCTGCATTTCGTGGAAGTGGGGACAAAAAACAACAGGCTTTCTCCTAGTGTTTGTCTTTTATGCTACCTGGTCTTCCTTTACCAGAGTTGCTTCAGTAGCACACAGGAATTTTTTTGGAGGTCTTCATACAAAAAGCAAAAAACCATGAGGCGAGACAAGTAAAAGAAAACTAACAAAAGGGATGACTAGTGTAATAGTAGTCGGTTGAGAAGGATTGTTTGCTTTTAGTTAGGTAGAAACATGAAGTTGGTAATACATGCTTCCTTTGTAAGGAAGATAATCTCAGATTGATTTCTGGTAACCTTTTCAAAAGCTTTTCGCTCTGTTTCCACAGCTCACTAAAAAGACAGCTCCATATGGTTGTGTCTGCAGCTTGCTTTGTGGGGAAAATGTTTTGTTTCCCTATCTTCCCGCTCAAAGTGGTTTATTTTTTTAGCATGTACCTTTTCAGTTTGCATGCTTCTTGAGAAATCTGTTTTATTCATTCTTCTCTTTCTTGAAATAATTAAAATTTCCAAGCAGTAGCCTAGTCTTATTTTCCTACAGCAAATTTTCTAGCAAAGCCCACCGTAGGTCTCAATGTTGAATTCTTTAGGCCAGAGGACTGGCACTACCTTTTCATCAAAGTGAATGGTGTACTGATTTTCTGGAAGTAGTATCAATTCATACTATACTGTCTGTCATTAATATAAGGAATGTTGTCCACTTCCAGGATGTTTAAATGTTACCTGTTTTCCGTGGAGGACGGGGACTTAAAATAGATTTTAAAATGTTTCACTTGTACAAATCTCAAATCCACATCCTCAAGTGTACTTCAGTTTTTCTTTGCTCAACATCCAAATATGAGATCACTCTGGTCTTGCAACTTAACATAATTCTTAACAGTGCACTATTTGTACCTGTTCTCCTTGCAAAATGCACGAGGATAATTAGCTATCTAAATCAGGGATCATCATAAGCTAGAAAACTGAGGATATATTTGGACATTTTGTTGCAGGCAAGTGGCTTGAATTATATCATATGCCTAAGCAGATGCTTAGGTGTCTCTTTCAAGGAGAAAGAGACCCTTGAAGTGTCTGATAGTCCAGTGCTTCAAACATTTGTCTGCAGTGTGGTGAATTGACTTCTTGCTTTGAATCTGAGCCTGTTTTTTGCATATCCAAAATCTTTACATCATGGACGTACCGGGTCTTTTGGATGAGCTCCCTCGCCCTGCCCTCGCTCATGTTTTTCTAAGGCTTTATTACATGATTTAAAATATTGCATGTTGAAGGATCAAGCCTATGTAAAAAAATCCCACGTGAAAATTCCATTTGGATTTAGTGTTGGAACTGAGATTCTGAAGAGATCACCAGATTCAGAGTGACTTCAGTAGCTCTGTGAATGATAACTTGTGGGAAGTTAGGTGCCCATAAGCTAGTTGGTAGTTAACCAGAAGATTTTACAGTGTCCA
Source organism: Anarhynchus alexandrinus (assembly GCA_008711295.1). Classification (NCBI taxonomy): domain Eukaryota; kingdom Metazoa; phylum Chordata; class Aves; order Charadriiformes; family Charadriidae; genus Anarhynchus; species Anarhynchus alexandrinus. The sequence continues at coordinate 1,314,186 of VUYV01000172.1, forward strand.
AAGCAACAGAGAAGTGTCTTGACTGAGTACCTGTGAAAATCTGGGTTTCAGGTTTATTTCTCTTTCCCTTTCAGGATCTTAAATCTTATCGCTTAACTTTTCTCTTTCAAATACAAACCTTCTGTGCTGCAAGCAGTTGTGCTGCCAAATGGATTTGAAGGGCTGTGTACAAATGAATTAATAGAAAAGCAAAGAAGTAAAAGAATCAATTACATAATTTTTAATATACTTATTTCTCTTTACTGTAGTGAAAACTAGGTTTTCGTATGCCTTCCCGAAGGAGTTTCCTTATAGGATGAACCATGTAAGTATGCTGTTCGAAATACAACTTGATCAAATAAATTAAAAGACAAATATTTGTTAGCAGGAAATCCTGTCTTTTAAATTCTAAGAAAGAAATATTTTCATACTTATATGTTAGGGTGCTCATAATTAGTTTTGGATAGATTATTGGCAAAGTTACTTCTATATCCTCCTTTCTTTAAGTTGTTGACAGAAATGCTATAAAGAGAAGTGATGTGACTGGGAGACTGAAATAGCAATTTTTATGTAGTATGATGATAAAAGAGCTTTAGCTTTTTTTGAATGTTCTTGTTTACAAATACATTGCTCCAGGGAAGGTAAATAGCCCTTGCACCTGGGATGCTTCCAAGTTTGCGCACAGGAGCAGTTGGCTTACAGAAAGCAGTTTTATTTTTGCCTGTAAAATGTAATGGCTTTGGAAATAATTTTTATTTATTATTTAAAAATTAGATCTACTAGTGGTTTTCAAGGCATTCTCAGTCACAATCCTGAGAAATTTTGTAGTTTTCCTTGAAACCAGTTTTGACCTGTGCTGTAGTATTTTGCAAGTTAAACAGAGATGATTATTTTAGACCGGCTGTGACAAACACTACATTTTTGTTGGTTTGCTTTTCACCCAATCTAGAAATCCAAATGATATATCAGAATATAAAGACCTTGTAATAAAACTGCACTGCTATTTTACAGGTAAAGGCAAATGCAAATGTATTTCGGAGTACTGCTTTCCTGTAGCCAAAGCAGTCCAATCTCCTCCTTGATATCGCTAATGCATCACTATTTCTATGGAAAATGAGAGCTGATTTAATTGCTACAATTGGACACTATTTCATATGAACGTAAATCTGAAAATACTTTAAAAGGCCATTTGGCTTGTTAGTGGCCTGATGTAATTCTACAAAAGGACTTCTGTATTGCTGTTAATTGTTTATACACTGGGAACAATTTGCTGCTGCCAGGTGTTGAAACAAATCAGACAAGTACTCCCAATGAAGTAGCGTTTCATAGTAAACTTGATCCAAAATGTTTAAATGTGTTGTTATTCTGACTGGAGTTAAGTTATAATGGTGGTAAGGCAATGGCTAATAACAGTTTGACTTTTGTTTGGTTTTGTAGTTTCAGATGAAATGCATTTAGGACTGTTAGAAATATGTGTTGAGAATTCCTGTGGATTCATGATGTTAACTGGATGCCAGTTAATTCTTTCTGCTGTCTGAAACATGCTGCTTTTTAACTGTGATTTTACTTCTTTGCAGATACTAGAATGTGAATTCTATCTCTTAGAATTAATGGTAAGTGGGGTTTTGTAGTGGTTTGCCTTTTTTTTTTTTTGTACTGTTGCCTCAGTTTACTTTGTACTGATGAAGAATATATTGAATTTTGTGCTATGAAATATGCATTATGCTGTCTTTTTTTGTTTGTTTGTTTTCTCCCACTCCAATTTTAGAATGATGTCCATACAGGTCTAACATTTACATTTTCAGCAGAATGCTGTAATTGCTGTGCTGTCATCAAGGCTGAGTGAGGGCATTCTCACCTCCTTGCATTGAAGCTGGTCTTCTCAACAGAAATAGGGCAGATTGTGGGAGCGGTGGGGACAGGAGGAGCATGTATGCCTCTGCATCCTACTGGTTAGAGCACTGTTGGGAAGGGTAAAGCATAGGTTCTGTTTCCAGAACTGCTTCTGTTTTCAAAAGAAAGGTACCTCTATGTAAGTCCTGATGCAGAGACTAGAATGGGATGTCAGTGTCCTTATTGCCCCAGATGAATGGCCAGTCAAGAGACTAGAGAGTTGTATTCTTGCTATGCCCTCTTCTTGCCTGGGAGAATCTGGACCTCTACAACGGTCCAGCTTCAGCAGAAGGTATGGGTAGTATCTCACTCAGGCTAGTCTGTAACCTGATAATTAGAGTAATCTTCTAGGAAGTGAGATGTGGGTTTGAACCCGGTGAGGAAGAAACTGAGTTCAGGGCCTCCCATTTTCTGACATGGTGCTGGAACTATTAGGCTGTTGGCTGAAAGGAGCGCAATGTGACATTTTCTTCCAGGCGCTTTCAAAGAAAGGAGCTGTACCTGCTTTTTGTAAGGGTTGCCATCCCATTGCTGTGTTTTCTAGGGCAGCTGAAAGAATGCAGCCCAGACTTCTTAGGGGGCTTAGGTAAAGTGGTGCCTGATTTCTGCAGGTTGGTTGGACTTGGATGGGTTAGGCACTGAGCTGGCTGTGCTAGGGTAGCTCTGCCCAAGTGCAGAGAAACCAGGGAGAAGCCTAGTGAGGTAGGCAGCAACTGAGAAAGGATATGTTTTGGGAACAGGGCACAGAGGAGGTCGGATCAAAATTGTTGCTTGTGCCTACAGTTGTTATAACCCATTTTAGATATCCTGTTTAGATTTAGTCCTTGATACCTCTGCTATACACGGCAGTAACTCTTGAGTTTTGTATACAGGAGTTTTGTCACAAGTAACTGCATTTGCAAGAAGTTACATTTTGGGGATTATCTTATTTTTGCAGTATGCTGTGCAACATACAGTATGTATAATAACTGTCTTGCTTCAGTGTTCAGCACATGTAACTTAATGAGGCTTTTCCCTATAGTATCCATACAGTTGGCTGCTTTTAGCAAGAGGATTGTTCCTTCTTGTTTACACCAACCTGGGCCTGAAAAGCGGGGATTTGAGAGCAGTGGATTTTTTTTTTTCTTTCTTTCAAAACCAGTGTCAATTATTTTGGCATGCCTTCCATGTATGGTATTTAGTGACAGACTGTTTTCTGGCAGTGTTTTGTATTTCCAAGTGGGAATTACGGGTTTGTAAGCAAATGAGGTTTCAGTGTGCTGCAGATGTGGCTTTCTCTGTCTCTTAGGGGAAGGACATCGACAGACTGGCAACCATGCTATGTAATGGTATTCTAGAGAGAGCACTGCCCTCATTAGAGCAGAGTTAGGTGTCAGAATGCTACTTAAAAAAAAATAAATCAGTAATTGACTTGTAAACCAAATGTTTTTTTTTTAATATGAACTGACAGCACAGTCTGCATTGTGATCTTACTTTTATCCCGTTGACATTTTTCCTAGGACTGCTGTTTGATAGTATATCATCCTTATAGACCTTTGCTCCAATATGTGCAAGATATGGGCCAAGAAGACATGCTGCTACCTCTTGCATGGTAATGAAGACAATGATTAACAACAGTGTCTCCTTTCAGCAAGAAAGCGAGTGTTTCACAGTTATGCTTCAAAGGTGGTTAAGCAAAAGCAGACTTAGCTATATTTGGATACAAAGGGTGCCCTAGTTAACCTGTGCAGGTATACATCCTGACTTAGCTTATGCTGTCTTTAACTTGGTAGTGATTTTTCTTTGCAGTGATCTGATTTTTATTTTTAGACTAGCTTTAATAGCCCAGGTTTTTTACACTACTGAATGGCGACTGTAAGCAGCGGTAATTTTTTTCTATTCATGTCAGCTTTCTGTTGTATCTCGCCATAGGACGTAGAAGCAGTATATAGGGGGTTTTAGCTGTGTTAGCAGAACTCTTATTAACTGTTTCTTGAACACAGAAAGACAGTAAAAAGACTACCTTTATGCTTGCCCTTACTTACTTGTGAAACAGGGAAAATTATTTCACAGTATGTGTCAATACCCTCTGCAGAACATTTATGATGCTATAATACAGTGCTTCCAAATAAACTTCTGCTGTGACTACAAGGAAAAAAATGAAAGGCTTTAAGATTTTTTACAAGGGAAGAGATCTTTTCCCTTGCTGTTTTGCCCTGTAGCCCCACTGTTTCTGTCATCCAGGAAACTGACAAAATATTTGGAAACTGACAAACATTTATAAACTGACAGCAGCTTTTGAAGTCATATAATCTAAAGGTGAATAGGATGATACTTACAAGTTCTTTTTTGCACAGGAGGATAGTGAATGACACATATAGAACTGATCTTTGTCTGCTGTACCCTCCTTTCATGATAGCTCTCGGTAAGTAACACAAGCAATGTCTCATGTCATGTTAAAGTGGATGTATGCTGTGTGCTGTGCCATCAACAAACATTCCTTAGAGTGTCCTCACAAGGTGCTTCAGTTTGTGCTTCATACAGTACTGACAGTGTAGCCTTGCAATTTAGCAAGTCTTGAAGAAAAATCAGATAATTAATCCCGAGTTTTCTCTGCTGAACTGTATAGTGTTTTGTCTGACTTATAAAAAAATAGAATGTTTCTAACGATATTAAAAGTGGATCTTTTTTCAATATCCGTGTCACCTGATCTTTGCAGCTTGCCTACACGTGGCCTGTGTTGTCCAGCAGAAGGATGCAAGGCAATGGTTTGCTGAGCTATCTGTTGATATGGAAAAGGTACTCTGTTTTTCCTTCCTGTCACCTGTTATGGACTGACCAGAAATGGTAGTCATGGTTGTAAAACTACTGTCTTCCATGTCTGTGGTACTGATTGAACTTCATTCAGTGATCATATGTTAGGCACTGTTGAAGTTAGGTAGATCTCTCGGGGAGGGAGACAATGTCAAGTCATTCGGTTATCACCCTGCTCTGAAAGTCAAGACAGAACCATTGCATAATGCCGAAGTGTTGTTGGTGTTGCCATTTTTCAGATGGAAATATAAAACCTTTGCATTTTTTTTTTGCCAGAAAAATAATTTCCAGTGGTTTTCCTCATTCAAGATTGCCAGCATGAGTTTGACTTTTAAATTCTGGTGCATGGGATTTTCTGATTTGCCTTTCAGCATCGTGCCTACATACTGTTCTCATTTTGTCCCTATAAATGTAGGTAGTATAGCAGAGTGTAAAACATTCTTGACACTTTGAGGATGACCAGGGCCGTGACTTCAGTCAATGTTAAACAGGGGTACGCCAAGATCATTCAGTTCTGAATTTCCTGCTATTGCAAATACTATGTCAAATAATCCCCTTCCTAAATTTCTCAGGTTCCAAGGTGCAGTTGTTCTCATACCAGTAATGTTCTTCATCTTCACTAGTTCCTTTTACTTTTTAGGTTGACTTCTTTAACCTTTGTTTAGCTCCAGCAAGCAAGCCAAACTAGTACACATAGTCCTTGTCACACTGTTTTACTCTGCACGTATCTTTCAGTCTATCTTTTTTGAAACCAAGCGTCTGGAATTAAATGGCATATTATGGATGAGACGTACCATTGCCCTATGCACCCTCTGTATTGCCCTTTATCCCACTGATGATATCCTGGCATTGTATTTGTATATCAGGATTTGTCTTCCAATTTAAGCACAGTGTTGATGCTATGCTGCATCGAGAGCTCTGTGAATTACGCTGTCATGCATGTAAAAGCGGGGCGATAATAAATTGGCAGCAGAGGAGAACCAACCTATGTTTGACAGATAAGGTTACCATAAGCTTGATACTGAACATGTTTGAATGTTCACATGTCCTGGTTCTCGTGCCAGGGATACAATCTAAGCTTGATTTTTTTCACATTGACACCATGGACCTCTTAGCCAACTATGACTTTTGTTTCAAGGATACATATTGTTCTTGCACTTAATGCAAGTCCATGTCTTAAAAAGAAGAAAGAAGTCTACCTTACTAATTTAGAGAATGATGAAACAAATTATGAACCAAACATTACCCACCTTTTATATAGAATAGTGCACTAGAAATTTAATAGGAAATTAAGGTAGTTGAGGTGCAGTAGATAAAAATGTCCAAACTGGTAGAGAATGCTTATGCTTCCAGAAGTGGAATATGAAAGTTCAACAACTCTTATTATATATATATATAAGTATATAATAAGAAAAAGAAGTATTTAGACATTCCTTGGGTCTTTATTTCTTGGAAGGAAGGAATGTTTTGTGGTTTGGGGCTTTTTTTTTTCCTACACTGTGCCTCTGATGAGTATAGAACTTTGATAACCATCAGTTACTGTATTAGTGAGCCATGGTCATCTAGCTGCAATCATGCTGCCAGGTGTCCCTATTTTCCCAGTAGCATAGTTATAAGCTGTGACAGTAGTTACAAGTAAGTAAGTAAAAAGCTATCCAGCTTGCAGGGGAGAAGTGGTATATACTGTAGAATGGGAAGGAACGTATTCTGTTGGGGCTTCCATTCACAATTAAATAAAAAAAAATAATTATAGAAATGGTTGATTGCCAGACCAGATTAAATGTGAGACAGCTCTGTTTATATTATGAAAATTGTGCTGCTTAATTTCAGTTCGAGACATGTTTAATTAATTACGCACTTAAACTGACTGTGACAAAGATAAAATCGCTACTGTGTGTGACCTTAGGATCTATTTTCTTTCTAATCAGATTTTAGAAATAATCAGGGTTATTCTGAAGCTGTATGAGCAGTGGAAGAACTTTGATGAGAGGAAAGAGATGGCTACTATTCTTAGTAAAATGCCTAAACCAAAACCACCTCCAAACAGGTACTGTACTTCCTTAATACACCTTTCATATAGAAAAACTGGACTACTGTCTTAAGGAGTAAATTTTTAATTTGAGGTACAGTGTATGTATTTACAGTGCAGACCTTTCTATTACAAACATCCAGTCTGATTGTTGAGGAGCCAGTGAGAAGCAGAACATTCATTGTTTTAGGGAGACCATTAATGTGATTAGAATGTGATCAATACTGCTTAGCAAATGTAACGAACCGCGGTGCGAGGCTCCGTGGCTGGGCCAGATTCCTTGGAACTGGGCCTGCTTGATGTCGTATTTAATTACTGTGATTAAATATCACTGTTGGGAATCTGCACATGCAAATTCCTGTGCACATGCTTATGTAATGTGAACTTTGAAGTGTTGACTTCAGAAGTAGGTTCAGCAGGCAGCTGTATGGGGATATATTGAAATTATTATTCAAATAAATACACTGAAGTTATTTATGCATGCAGAGAATAACCTTTGCATTTTTTATGAAACTGAGCAGAATATCTTAACCTATTTGTGTATATGTTAAAGTATTTTCCTTCAAAAGGTTTTTACTACTTTCAGGATACTGTATTTTTTTTTAATTTGAAAAAAAAGACAAAAATGTAATGTGATGCTTCTTTTTGAAAACAAGTGTGTTTTGTTTTTCTTTTTCTTCCAAACAGTGAAGGAGAACAGGGTCCAAATGGTAGCCAGAACTCTAGTTATAGCCAATCTTAAAACATTCCAAAGAATTTCCTTATGGACCACTTTGACTCAAGACATCCTGGGATCTTTCCTGTGTTCATGAAATGGACAGAAGGTTGTAATAACATCATTGACAAAGAACTTGAAGAATAAATAGCTTGCTTGTGTCAAGCATTTTGAAAGCTTTTTCTCTAAAACTGCATCATTTTCTCTGACGCTGGAGCAATTGTACTAAGATTTTTCAGTGTAAGGAATCAAACATTAAACCAAGCTGCAAAAGATTAACACTATCCACTCAAAACAAATAGTTCATTATTGGTTTTGTTTGCTTTGAGAAAATTGTAACTTGCCATTGAAGTGAACTATTTTTAAAGCGACAGTAACCTGAAGCCTAAGTGTAACTGTATTAATGACTTGTGTTGTCTTCATTTTGTTTGTGACTGAAGGAAGATAGTGCACTCTATGTTAAATCCATTCATTACCTTGAATTTGGTTGGTTTTTTTAAATATGGATTCTGTAACAAGTAACACATCAATCCTTGACAAACAAAGCCTAGAAGAGCCTGCAAATAATATTATTACAGTTTTAATGAAAGCTGCAGGAAAGAAATTCAGTTCCTTTTTTTGATTAGAAAAATGCTGTTTTACTCAGTAGATGTACTTGGATGTTTTTGCCATGAAAAGTAGTAGCCCAGCTTACCAGAGAAGTGCAATATGTATAGTGATTCTGCAGTTTTCTAAAACATTTCAAGTGTTAGGAATGAAAAGACCCCAATGTACTATGATTTTTTTTTTTTCCGCAAGTAAACGTACTGTATAGTACAATTGGAATATTTCACAATCAAGTACGAATCTGGATACGATTGCTATTTTTTATGGTGGATTTTTTTGGTGCAAAAGATATACACTGTTAGTCTGCCTTCACTGTTAGTGTGAATTTGTGTGGTTCATTAGAGAGTTTATTTAAAGAGGATCAAGCTTTTGGTGAGCTTCATACTGGCTAATTATAATTGTGATGTTAGGAGCAACTCTTTAGAATAACTGAAACGGGATTCCTTGGTTAATTATGTGCTGGAGAAAATGAGATTCCTTCAAACATAAGGCCATATCCTGTGTTCCTTACTCAGGCAGATATCCCACTGAAGTCAGGAATTGGCCTAAGTCGAATTTCTTGATTTTTAGATAACTTTGTTTTTAATTAAGTTTTGTACAACTTCATTTTGAGTAATAATGCTGACTTGCCCAAGTATAAAAATTGAACGATAAAATAAAGTGCAGTAACATTGTTCTCCTTTTTTTATTTTCCCCTGAAGCAACACATTTCATTGGTCTGGAATATTGGAGGCAAACTCTTGAAAACCCTTGCTCTGTGATGCATCTTGGTTCAAAAAACTGGCCCCTTAAAAAAACCCTGGTTTTTTGCAAATATCTGTCTTTGTAATTGGCTGGTCATTCAGTGAAATGTAACTGAAGTGTGTTTGTATGTAGCCCATTAGGCTACTAGCATTTATTTCGGTTCAGGTTATTTTTGTAAAACATTAGGTAAACAAGCCCAAACCACTTCAGTGAGACAGAAAATATATACATTTTGGTCTTTGCTACTTTTGTTGCCATTTGACCCATACCTTTTGTAGACACTTAATTGATGAATTGGAATTTGGCTATTTGCCTTTGTTTCTTGAAGTCTAAAATGTGCTATTTGTATGTGGACTTGGGGACTAGAAATAAATCAATGCAACTTGATCACTGTGTGGAGTTCTTAAACAGGAACTGTTCTTCAGGTAAACATCAGTCTTCTCACATATACCACATAATCTGCTAAGAAAGCTAATGTTTTGAAATGAGGGATTTCACGCTATTTATGAAGAATTCTGGCTGGAGAGACTAAAAGTTTTCTTGCTGCTCAAGAGCCTTTGCAGACTTGACTTCACACCTAAATTACCTATGTGACCTAAACCTCAGAGCTAAAGCATCAGGCACTTCTTGATGGTAAACAGAAGTATCTTAAGTCATTTCTCTAGTGAGGAGGTGAGGATAGTTTTAGCAGCTCTGATTCCAGTATAAACAGTGGAAGGCAATTAAGAGCAGTCAGTGGAACTGGATTCAGTGATAACAGTTATAAAAAGAAAGATGTAAATTAGAACAACAGGAAATGGAACATAATGCGAATTGAACAGCTTTGCTACCAACCAGACAGAAAGCATCACCTTTACTGTGCTTCATTTCAAAGGAGAGAAATGCATAAAAATTAGGTATCTCCCTAAAAGAGAGGTATCTGAAACTCTTCACAGATTATATGGTTATAGGTGACAGCAAGTGTCGAAGCAAACACAGGACATCGGTAACAAAAGGACTTAAGGAAAAATGTAAAAGGAAGCAAAGTGAACTGGATCAGACAAGTTATTTAATTCAAAAAGCATCATTTGAAAAGCAAGTTATATCCACATAGGGAAGATACAGAGGAGGACACAGAAAGGACCATCAACTTTGACAAGCTACAAATAGTTTGAGAAACACCTTGCAAAAAACTACCAAAACTAATGAAAATAAAATAGGTATATAGTGGCTTTCCTGTTAAAAAAATCCACAACTCTTCAGCTCAGAAAAGATAGCAGAGGTCCAGAAAAATCTTAAGTGGTGTGAAGACTGGTGAGATGACAGCTGTTCACCACTTCTGATGGAAGAAGCAGGAGCACCGGATGAAAACACTATGTGGCAGGTTGCAAAGCAGCAAAGGGAAAGACTTCTTTTCACAACACGTTGTCAAAGCCAGTGCAGCCTGCTGTGACTGCTGGGAGTTTGTGTTGAAAATTTACAAATACCCAAACATACCAAGACATGCAAAGCCTGAAGGAAGTATCAAAGCACCCCGAGTTGTAAATGAGGATAATCTGGGGATTGTATCACTACATACCCTGCTTTATGCTCGTCCTCAGATGTTTATTAGCAGTTGCTGCCAAACAGAACGTGATGGGCTAGACACATCTTGGTGTGACGCAATATGACTGTTTGCTGGTCATTTTTTGTGGCTATGTAGTTTTAGATGTTCGTAACAAACTTCAATGTAGCTACAAAAGGAAGCATTGTCCACTTATGACTAAATCGTGACTAAGTTTAGCTGGTTAGATCTTGCTTTGTTCATCTGTATGCTGAAGTTTGGTGGCTTGCTCAATACAGCTAGGCATCATTAATTACCCGTTTAGCTAAGTATTTCCGAATTTTCTATGCAATCTGACCTTAATGATCTAAATCAAAAAGGCATCGTTAGTCCTGGTGAGACCTGGCACAACGCAGCCAACAGTGGGCTTCAGTTGCCCCTTTGACTATGTGCCCACAGCATTGTGAAACTGACAGTCTAGGTCATGTTAATCAGGCAGAATTAATAGATTGTAGGATTTGGCTAAATCTAACAAAACTGTTGGCATCTGTTACTCCTCCTGATCCAGTCTGGAAAAGACCCTTCAAGAGTAAGACAGTGAGAATTGCAGAGTAATCAAATCAACCACAACAAGGTAACACACATACTCGCCCTGGCATTTTAATTTCATCTTACTCCCATTAATTCATCAGTTAAACTAAACCAGTGTTTTGGAAATTAGTCTAAATTCAGGTTCTTAAGTTGCTTTGGTTTTTTGTTTTTGTTTTTTTTTTTATGGATTGGAAATAAAGTATAGCAATAAGACCACTAAAAAGTCAACGATAACTTTGAAGAAAAACGCACTCATTACTCACTATGATGACAGCTACGCTACAGGGTCTCTATTAGCAAAGACGAGAGAACAGAAACCTGCACGAGATCCATGGTCAGGGCAGCACAGCTAACACAGCTGGCTCTGCCAACTGCAGGAGTTCTCCTCTGGAAACAAATGACTGCAGAGAGACTGCGAGACTGGTTAGAAATAAAATTCCAGTAAGATTAGTTAATTTTTCTTCTCTGTTCTCTAAATTTGAGAGGGTGCATTTTTTAGGTCCTCTTCTCACCATGCAGACTGCACTGTCAGAATGGAAGAGCTGTAGGATAAGTGCACATTGCCCACAATACTAAATAAAGCAGAACCAGAAATTTTAATTCCTTTCTTCCAGACATCCTGCAGAGTCCTGAACTTGTGCTAAGACTTAAATTTTCTAGAGGCCAAAGGAATTCACCTTTGCTAGTTCCCCTGAACTACTAACAGCATTAAAAAACAAACAAACAAATCCTTAAAATTAAGACTATGCAAATTTGTAGGTGGGGATGGGATGGGTTGGTTTGTTTTTTAAAGTTTAAGACACACAAATTAACGTACATAAAAGAAGGAAGGGAGTTTTGTAACTTCCTTGGACACCTCAAATTTTCCAGCCTAAAATGATTACACCTCTCTAATAATAAAATATAGGCAAGTTCTTACTGGATACTGAGCTGCTGAAGGGAAATAAGTTGTTGACTGAATGTATAGCATTTTGTGCTCAGAAGCAGCTCTGCGGATAAAAATGGATATACTTTTAAAATAAGGAATCACACAACATTTTGAACAGCGAGTATTGTAGTATCAGGTCAGTTTCCCTTTGTATTTTCTGACTAGTAATGAAGTTTTGGCCTTACAATCACATAGTACAAGCCTAAAAATTGGTACTCTCTGTGTTCTCTTTAATAATACAGCAACTATTTTAAAACTGCAGCTACACATGAAATATAATAAACCTGTGCTTAGGGCAGTTACCCAAATTCCATTAGAACAGCTGCAGTGTAACTATTATAAACAAACTACCCAACACAGTTATTTGGGAAAGGATAATTTTATTTGTCCTATCATCATTATTTTAAATAGTCATAAACTACATCATACAAAAATCTTAGTAAACATAATAAGCATTTAGATTCCCTTCACATACTTTCACCAAAAAACATAGCCCAAAGTAAAGGTTGAACAAATTTAATGTCCTTTATTCATGTCATAGTCTTTAGATATGTTAAACCAAGCAGTTGATATGCATGCCTATTTAGAGGTGCATATCTATTTACACGAGAAAGCAGGAATGGGCTGCATTCTGGAAGTGGAATGCATGTAGTTTTAAAACCTACAAACCATCCAGAAGCCTTGATGGGGCAAGGGTTGAGGTAGTCATCTTCATTTTTTCTCTGGAGGTTCATGTTTCACCCAATCCTCAAAGCCGCCAGCATATTGCTGTACTCTGAAAATATGCAGAAGATACAATGTTACAAAGGACTCTTCTTGAAAAGGGTATCTAAGAGGACATGGCAAAAAAACCCCAAACCAAAATGAAAAAAAAAATCAGAATAAAAAAACCATACAGAAATTCTCTGCAATCAAATACACTTGTACCTAGCTTCAATGAGCCAGATCAATGTTCCTTGTACTCTAATGCTGCCTGCTTCCACGCAGTGTGTTCTGTAACTCTTTTCTTCCAAATGACACAATGCTGGAGATCAAACACGAAGTAAGTAGTAGCAGCCAGATCAATGAAACAGTTTGCCACTTCTTTTTTTTTTTAAAAGACAGAAAAGTCTCACTGTGGTGGGAAATTTACATGTTATTATGTCTAATACTTCAGATGTCCTCAAATAAATGCAACACACTGATCTTTATTTCCTTGAAAACCTACATGCTCTATAGATCTGACATAAGCCCGCATGAAACTCTAGAAAACAAAAACCCACCATGCAAAACAATACTGACTCCTTCAATTAAGCAGCATGAAAAACAGGTAATGGAGGATATTTTGCACTTATTAAAACAATGTATTTATAAAACAAGAATGTGGTTCCATACTTTTGACTAGAATTAGCAGGGATAGTCCAGTTCATGAATTGCCGTTCAGCAAAAACAAGATAAAACAACCAATTTTTTAAATTCTATCTGTAGTCTTCAAGCTAGCCAGGCACCTTCTGGCACAGGTGTAACAATTCTGCCAACCAAATGCTGGTTTTGCTTTCGCTCTATCAATATCATTGTCTTTTTAGCTATTGCCTCCATTTCTTTACTCCTGACAAAAAATCCAACGCTTTACTGAAAGTGAGGGCGTACTTTGTCAACAGTGAACAGCACAGGTGGAACTGCAATTTAACAAAGGGTGTGGTTTCATAAACTATTTAATGCAATTTAAGACTGTACTTCTACCAAGGTGAGCAGTTCTCCACCTTTCCAATCACCCTGCGTCTCAGGACTAGTGCTTATGAAGCTGTATAAGGAAGCAACATCTCGGCGAGGGAACCCCAAGAGGCAGAAGGACCCTTCAGTGGCAGCATGGTCTTGCAGCAGATTGCGTCACCTGCGGCACACGCGCAGAGTTGTTGAGGGGTTGTTTCACAGGGCAATACACCTCACTTTGCTGGAACAGCCAACAGTGTCTTTCAAGGTTCCGTGGAGACTCGAGGAGGTGTCTAACTCAAATACCAGTCGCTTTGTTCATATTCCACGTTTAAATTTTTACCCTGGCCCATAAGAAGCCAAGTTAAGTGTTCTGGTCCCCAGGGGGAAGCCATCCCTACACACAGAAGCTTACCTGCTGAAACCCAAGGACGTGGCAAAACCGAGTGCTTGTCTACTTCTCGTTCCTGCCAAGCAGGAGAAAACCACAGGGTCCGTCTTGGCTGGCATCTTTTGATTGTACTGCTCCTTGAACTCCGTTGGGTCCATTTGTAGCGCTTCCACTAATTCACCCACTGTGAAATACAGAAGAAAAAAAAAAAGTCTCATTTATTCTCCATCCACAGACGGGCTCACGCTGTAAGGCTTCTTTCCGATTCCTCTGGAGGACAGGTTTAGCCTCGCAACATGTTACAGCCATCTCGCACAGCTCCTCTGTGCCCTGCCACCGCCACTCGCCCGCAGACGTGACCATCAAAGCACAGCGCAACACCCAACGCCCCGACTCACGCGGTATGTTGACAGAAGCCGGGATTTTCCCAAATTTGTCGATCTCCCACCTCTCCCGCACGTCTATGTGGAGGACGTTGGCCTTCTTCAAGTCTTTGAGCTCCTGGTAGGAAAGGCTCGGCGCCCCGCCGGCGCAGAGGCTGCGGCTGGCGGCACCCGCCGCCCCGGGACCTGCCAGAGAGGGGCGGCCCGTGAGCCCACAGCCGGCCCCCG
>VUYV01000172.1:1332326-1430473 GCA_008711295.1 Anarhynchus alexandrinus
GGGAGCCCGCCGGCCCAGCTCGGGGTGGGGTGTGCGGGGGGCGCCGTGCCCACGGCGGGCTCCTCCCGCGGAGGCGGGGGTGCCGCGGAGTCTCGGAGCGGCGGCCGCGGCTGGAGGGCCGGGCCAGGCCGTACCGTGCCGATCGGCCCCGCCATAGCGGCGGTTGGGACCGCGTCCCGGGGGACGGCACGCAAGGTGCAGCCGGGCGGTGTGTGGGGAGCGGGGGGGGACAGCTTGTGCGGGGCTGGGGGCGGGCGGGAAGGGGCGGAGGAGGGGGCACTGCCCGGCTGTGGCGCCGGGTCAGGCGGGCCGCCCTCCCCGCTTCCCGGGGCAGCCCTGCCCGGCGCTTCTCCCGCGGTGTTCGGAACTGGTGGCCAAGTACGGCTGGTGTGGTGTGGTTCTGGGTGCTGGTGCCGACGGTCCGCCGTCGGTCTAGAATAGGCTAACCCAGCCGCGACATGATAACGGCAGCGCCGGGCCCTCTCCGTGGCCCTGGAGTAAGTTTCTCGGTCTATTAAATTAGAGAGAGTGGGTAGCATCGCCCTTCAACATAAGCTCCGTTCACTTTGCGTTAGGCACGTTAGCCAGCGCCGCTCGAAAACGGCCTTGCGCTTCTGCGTGGTGGGGCCGGCGCGATTATTTCTGCCCGTCTGTGACAGCCTGGCATATGCCGGCCTGGTGATGCCACCGCCGGCCCGCTGCCGCTGCGGCCTGCCCGCGGGGCTCCCCCACGACAAGTGTTTTTCGCAGGCGGCGCGTGTGTCCACAGCGCCGGTGCCCTGCGACCTGAAGCGTGGTTTTCAGCGGATGCAGACCCGTACGTGCCTGGTGGTTAGATGACAGCCTGGTGACGGTCCTCTCCGTTAATCAGAGATGCGGTATTTTAGACCCGTGACTGCAGCTCTGCACGTTGTGTTCGAGTTAATGTTTTGCTTCTCTGATTTCCTGGATTTTTTTTTTTTAGAACTTCATTTGGTCTTTTGCTGTTGATGTCCTTTACTTT
The DNA here is from genome assembly GCA_008711295.1 of Anarhynchus alexandrinus. NCBI lineage: Eukaryota > Metazoa > Chordata > Aves > Charadriiformes > Charadriidae > Anarhynchus > Anarhynchus alexandrinus. The sequence goes on from VUYV01000172.1 coordinate 1,333,330, forward strand.
AGGACTTCATCCTGCTCTTGCTATAGATACGTTGCTACTTGCACAGTTAAACAGGATATGCATGACAGCCTATTAAACACAGATGCGCAAGAATACAGTAAGATGTCAAGAACAGAAGCAGATGGCAATTACTCCAGGTGCAGCGCTGTATTCTTGTTACGTGTCGTCTTTAGCTACAAGTATTTCCCAATTCCATTAAATAATCCTCTCATAAAAGCATCTAAAGCAGAGTTGTGTTTAAAGGGTTCTTTCCGCCCTCATTTCCAGCTTTTTAAATGGAAGCATAGTAGTGGCACGAGCATGTGCCAGACTGATAGCAGAACATGCCTTTGTGAAATTGCTCTGCAGTTTACTACAGTTGTAAATATTTTGTCATATTTCTTCATGAAATATTGAAGAACTGGTACTCTGTACTTTTGTTTCTGTGAGGTTCACAGAAATGCAGCTAGCGTCTCATGGGTTCTGCTGTGAGCATCAATCGTAGATCAAGGACAAGTTGTTCCACTTTAGATGTGTCATCAAAACAAACTGGGGCAATTTGTGTGGAGGAAGAAAATGGAATGAAATTCTTTGCTCTTGGCAGCAAGGCTTTGACTTTCAAAGAGCTCAAACTAGTTTTCTGTAGTCATTTATGATTTTATCTGCTTTACCCCCATTAATTAGCTGACTCCCACAACACCCTTCCAGAGCAGATGGGAAGTTATGTGTAGCCGTTGTCTTCCTTCATCTTCTCCGCCTCAGCCCTTTAGGCAGGGGTACAGCATGAGTCCCAGCGTAACATATTATCTTGTGTGGGCTTCAGCCTGCTATCTCACACACTGTACTGCAACCACAGTTCCTTTTCATTACTTGCTATGACTTTACTATTTCTTCTTCTTCTTTTTTTTTTTTGTTAGACTGTACAGAATTAGCATTTCTCTGAAGTTCATCCTTTGCTCATATTGCCCTTAATTTCGTCTTATGACGTCTTGAACCACTTTTTTTCCCAGTTTTTTTCCACTTGGTTATCCTGCCAAGATATTGTCCAGCTATTTCCGTTGTTACACCCTTAGATTTTCTGTGGTGATGGCACTGTTACATCAGTGTTCATATCATGTGAGTGCATAGTCTATCAGCTCTGTCATCTGATTGCCTTTTCACGTACAAAGTTTTCACTTGTGGGTCAACATCCTTAGTTATAAGCCATGGCTCTTCTTATGGTACTTAGGTGTTTTGCTTTTTAAAATGTGAATTTGTAGGAAAACCCATGTTAGACCATGAACGCATCCACCTGGATGTTTTTTCTCTCTTTGTGTGTTCGTATTTTATTTTAAATACATTTAGGGTGGGATAGAGGATATAAGCAAAAGTTGCAAGTTTATGAGTTTGGATATTGACGGGTATCCCTGAAATCTTCCATAAGACACTAGCAAAACCTTTGCTATAAGATACTACCAAAAATATGTCATCAAAATAGTACTCCTTTTTCCCACTCAATCCTTTACTTTGCTTTAGTTGTAAACCCAGTTACAAGGTCTTTTCATTCTTGTTTCTGAACACATCTGGTTTATGTTCATCCTTAGAAGTAATTTTTCTGTGGCGAATGGTTTTCAGTAGCAAATCTGAGGGAGATGGTGCAGGATGCAAACATGAACGTTGACAGACCATGTTTAGCATGGGTGGCTGGATAAAAAGGATTAATAAAAGTGAGAAACGCTAAAGGATTTTTACTGTCACTTGGAAAGTTGTATCTAGTGGTCCGAAGTCTCCGTCTCACTCCTTGCGCAAAGCGTACATCAGTGTCTCACCCTTTTAGGACTGTAACATAATGTCAGGATTGGCGTTTGAGTTCCAGTGACGGTGTAGGATGTGTGATGTGCCTTTGGGCTAGGAAATCTTGGAGATGACACTTTCAGAATTTCAGATGACATTTTCCAGGGGAAGAAGTGTTGCTGCCACTACCAGTCAGCAGTTCTGGTCCTTTTACTGCTCTAGCAGGCAGCAGGGGCTTGTTTGCCGCAAAGGTTTCGGTGGCTGTCAGAGCGCTGAGCCTCCTGGCCCGCTGATGGGTGACACTGCCCGGTTGCTAACTGTGATGGATGCGGTTCTTGCTCTGATTGGGTGACATTTGATCTAGCAGCGAGCAAGCCAAAATGCCACAGGTAACGCCTGGAACAGACGTCCAAAATATATCAACTTGCAGCTTACATCAAAACATGTAGCAATTCTGCAGAGGATCTGGCATTACTGACCTGTACGAAGCTCTGTTTTTTGTACTCTCATAGTTACGTGGAAGCTCATAAAGCCCTTTCACAAATGTGCTATGGAGCATCTTGGCCTGTGGACTTAATCTGCACATCTGTGCTGTTCCTCAGCAACTTGCTTTGGTGGTAGGCTGCTGTTGACAGCTGGACAGTTCTGTTAAGTTACATGAAAGTGCTAATTTTTGAAATGCTGTATTTGGTGCGCTATGCCTTTTCAGTGTGAAGCAGGTTTTTTTCCATTAGCAACATAAAATCATATAATTTTAATTGGAGAGTTTGACTACAAGTAGTGAGATGGTTGGTATTTAGGATACCTCGGATGAATGGAGGAATTGAGGTAAATGTATTTGCCCCAGCTTCTTTGAATTTGGGTGCTCAGTGATGAAATAATTAACACTACTGGTTTCGCAGTTAATGGGCAGTCCCACTGGGAGAGTCTTACCGCATCCAAAATAGTACCTACAGACTATCTGTAGACTCACTTGGCTATATTTCATAGGGTAAGTAGGCTTAGATGAGCTGATGTTTGTTACACTGTTTTTATCCTGTTGTTTGCATTCTAGTAATGCAAGTGTAATCCTCCTAGTTAATCAAGAATCAGGAGGAATGTTGTGATAGGTATTACACAGATAAGAACCAAAATGTGGCACTTGCCTGAAAGAGCTGGCACCCTAATTATAAGATGAGGAAAAAAGTGGCTCTTGGCAGATGGAAGCAGTGATATGGTGGTAGTCAGCACACCACTCTAACATGCTGATGATCTGGTTTGGGTTTTGTAGAATCATATCGTAGAATCATAGAATACCAGGTTGGAAGGGACCTCAAGGATCATCTGGTCCAACTTTCTTGGCAAAAGCACGGTCTAGACAAGATGGCCCAGCATCCTGTCCAGCTGAATTTTAAAAGTGTCCAATGATGGGTTTCTTATAAGCATCATAGTGAAGGTACAGCATGGGAAAACTCACTACATTTCAAAACTTACCAAGTGAGCTGTAGACATTGTAGGAGGAGGGACTCAACCTCTAACGAAGGAGTGCAAGATGATAAGCTGGGAATAGGTTTTGGGGAGTCCAGACAGTGAAGACATAGTTCGCTTTTCCACCTGTCTTGCATAAAGATGCCGTGAAGAGGAATGACCTGTTTGGTTTTGTTCTGTGTTTTTTTTGTTTGTTTGTTTGTTTTTTTCCCCCAAAAGAAAAGTGAATTCTAGTTCACACTGGCCTTGTATCTTCTATCGGTCCTAACTCTACTGAGTTCCAGTAAAATACAAAACTTTAAAAAATAACATTTATTTTAGAAACTTTATCCAGCTCTTTTTACTTTCTAAATATATACATTAGGAAGAGTGTGCATTTCTAAATATAGAAATATTAATGCTGTTACATATAGATTATTTCAGGCATACCTTACATTTAAAATAACCTAGGCATAACTCAGATTTAAGGTAACAAATTTAGCACTTTGATTTTTGGCACTTTGTCAAATTTAAAGCTTTTAAAATTAGGTAGGCAGATCGTTCTGCTGCTTTTGAAGTGGTTTGATCTTTCTAGAAAGGTGGAAACGAGCAGTTGTAGTGAGGAGCTTTTGATCTTAATCAGCTTTTTGTAGGCAGACTCCCATTAGGAGTCTTTTAAGAAGTAAAAAGTAAACCGAGAATAGCAACTGATGATGATTACACTTCAGACTCTTGTATGCTGAGCTAAAAGAATCTGAACATGTTTGGCAAGGACTAGTTCTTAGTTTTGTATAAAATGATTGTTTATAAGGAAGAGATTTAGCTCTTTCTATTTTTAGTTTTTTTCCCCATGAAACTGCATAATTTTTACTTAAGGTTTCTACTGCGTGCCAAATAGAGATCTGTGTGGAGCAAATATACCCGCTGAACTCAGCTTTTTCTATGGCAAAAAATGGGGTTCTTTTTTAATTTGTCAGGTTCATTAGTCAAATATCATTTGCACTGTGACTTGATTTTGTGCATATGAAATGAAAAAACCTACCGTATTTGTTTTTCCATCACAAAAAGAAACTTCCAAGCAAGGATGCGTAGAGTCTTCTTTCTGCTTATGCATTCAGAGGGGAGAGTCTGTCTGCTTCAGGAGACTCCACAGTTGATGGCTGTAGCCACAAATTACTCATTGAACGTGTTCAAAAAATGGGAGAATGGGTTGGAAAGAGGTAAATCATGGGAACATTGCAAAGGTTTTAAATCTTCATTGTGTCAAGTTCATTTTGTGTAAATTATTCATTTCTCCTCTGCTTGCTTGTCCTGAATGGCTTGTGCCTAGAAACCTACAGAATCTCTCTCTTGCTTTTTTCCTTAGCTGTATTTTATGCTGTCTTGGGTCTGTTTGTTCAGGGTCTTCATTCCATTAAAATCTGAATCTTTTATTTCCTATAAACTGAAATATTTCCAAAAAGTAATTTCTGAAGCACCTTAGGTTTCTTCCTTGTTTATCTCAATTAAATATAATAATCAAATTCCTCGTGCAAACATTTTGATTTTGAAGTGTTGAGCACGTTTTTAATTGTTAAATGAAATCTTTTACTTGTAATGTTTTCTGTCCCCAAATAGACTGGAACAGGGCAGATAGTACTGCGTAGATACCGTGCTACTTGTATCGTAGATGCTTGCTGAGTAGCTCGTTGCTCTTACCCTTTCATCCCACTTAAATGCTTTTCAAAATCAGGCACAACCCCCGGCTGGCTAGGTCCTTGATATGCTGTGGCTTTTCCAAGAGTTCACAGGTCAGTAAACATTGTCTGATGGATGCCTGTCTGTATGCGTGTTCATGAAAACTGATTAATCTAATGGTCCGTGTTATCTTTTGTTCTGCCTGCTCTTACTGAAAGAAGTTGCTTGGTGGGTTCCCAAACCTGCAGTGTGAACGCCGGCTTCTTATGCCAGCATGCATTTCTAATGCCGTGTTGATTATGTTGGGCTAGAAGTGCCGTGTTTTCAGTCGTTGCAGGTACCAGCTGACACTCTGTCTTTTCCACATGTCCTGAAGAACCCTAGAGAGTGGGTTGAGCGGTGGGCTGTGCGTGCCCCGATCCGGATTGTATCACCTGGCCTGTGGGCCACAGGATTTCACAGGTGGTAAAGACTTGCGTGTAGTTCAGCTGGTCAGGCCCATAATTGATCTTTCATGAAGTTATCTGAGCTCTCAAAATGTACTGATATGAATATGACTTTCATTTGGGTGAAATCTGTGGTTTGGACAGTCTTACATAATCTGTCGAAAGAGATAAAAATCATTATGCCAAAATGAACTTGTAGATCGCTTATGTCAGTGTTGAATAACCTAAACACAACTTTGTTCCTTTAGGGAGGACATTTTTGCTGTCTTTGCTATTGACTCTTTACATAATTTGGTGTAAAATCATGGGTTTTCTAACAGCAGCTGTCGGCCTTACTGTGTGATGAATGTCTCCATGAATGCGCTCAGTTAAGTGGCAGTGCAACAAGTGGTGATGGGTTGTTTCACATGAAGCTTTGGTGTATATGATAAGGTGCCAAGTTGAAGCTGTTTGGGTCTGAAGCACCTTTTCCTGTTCTAGGGATGCCGTGATGCATGGCTGTTGATGTACATTAGGCGTGCTAACATTTGTTGCATATAAATAGTCAAGAGCTGGAATATTTGGATCTTTCTTACTGTATGAACATGAATTGTGAATCTAGAAGATCAGCAAAGATGAATTCTGTGGCATTGTTCACTTGCATGCCTAAGCATTTGAAGCTTTATATACTTAAGCACAGGAAATTTTGAAATCTGTAAGTTAAGAACATCACGGCATATAATATAAACTGATTGCTATGTAAATGTAGCTTTCTGAAAAAAGTGAAGTGCATTTTGAAAGGTTGAGGAGACATGAAGCCGTTTGTGCAAGGAAACAGAGAGTAAAGGTTTCTTTCATACTCTACAGAAATTTGACTTGTTGAAAGTAAACCTGTAATTGATACGTTCATGCAGAAAACCTCCAGCACGAGCAATATGTGTGGCAGATGCAGAGATGTCTGTCCAGATCTATAGGAACCTGGAACAGGAGCTCTGAGGTGCGGATTGCCTGCTTCACTTTAGTGAGAGTTGTTCAGATACCAGTGATGGTGGTGCTCTAGTGTCGATATTGATGACTGTTCTGCTGACTGGCTTAATGGATAAGAAAGGAGAGGGAATACTGAGTTAAGTATATAGGTCAGTTCCTGTGTCTCTCAGAGCTTCAGTAGCACAAAGGTCTAAATGTGTACACAGAGAAGATTTAAAAACTTACATAGACAAACTTTTTAAACTTTGGCGGACCTATCTACTTTATCTGTAGCAAGAATACATCTTTTGCTGTTCCCAAATGTAGGGCATTTCAGAGGTTTTCCATACATAAATGAGGTAGCATAGTTGAAAATGTTTGGTACTGGTAGCACAGGTGACATTATTAACCTGTTTGTGGTACACAACAAGATGTAATTTTTTTTCTAAGCAGAATGGCTCACAGGTTTGCAATATATGAATATTTGACTATCTTACATTCATATGCTTTGTATATGAAAACATAAATTTGTTTTTATGAAGCACATCATTAAAAGACAATCTACATACTAAGCCTCAGAAGCTGTTTGTGTGATGCACAGCTACATTCTGGTGAATTCACATTTGGATTTTGATTAAATGACTGGTGTGGTGAAATCTCTGAGGACTTTTAAAAAGTTTAGTGCCAAATATTTATCCTTTATTTCTGTTCCTCATAGGACTCCTATGAGAGACTTCACCTGTACAGATTCTCTCATGTTTAATAGATGGGTCAGGTTGTAGTCCTGACTGTCCTACTTATGGGAGAGGACACTTTCATGAGATTTGGAAGACTTTTGTATTTTATTGAAGTGTTTGAAATTGCTTAAAAGCTTTTAGGGAATGTGCAAGGGCATCCCTTTCGTAGGGGAGATATGTTAAGGAAGAGAAGCTCTTATTTTAATGAAGTTTTTCTGGTAAGGTATGGCTGGAGCTCTGTAATAGTTTACTTTACAATAACAAAAATGAAGAAAATCTCGGTATCTCAAATATTTAACACTGCTGCCTGGAAGTGTGTGTCTCCTGTGGTTACAGATACATGACATTATGAATTGTTACATTAACTAACTGATCTTACAGCATTCCTCAGAGTTTATTCCTGACATGTTCATACACCTTGTTACACAATAGCTGACATTAGTCAAAGCCTAAAACTATGTTTGTGAGGTTTGAATGTGTGGTTTGATCTCATGCCTTTAGAATTCAAACTGAAGACGTTTGCTGAAGCATTTGGACAATACAGCAACCCTTGTTTCTCTTTCCCAGTAAGTAACAGATGCGGGTGAAAGATCCATCAAGAGTCAACCCCGAGAAAGCAAAGAGAAGCAAAAGGCCTAACAGGCCACAGGATGAGGACTCCTCAGATGATATTTCAGGTAAATACATAAAGTGATGTTTGGCCCTAAGGTTGAGGGCTTATAACTTCCATGTTGACTGGTGAAAACTACAAATCAGCGGTACCATGAAATACTTTTCTTGTTTGAATTTATAACAGAAATATCCCCAGTCAAGTGTTTATGACAAGATCGGTTGTTACACTATGTGACTGCCCAAAGGGCTGAAAAGTTGGTTGATCTTCAATGACAACCTCTTCAGAGCAGAACGGTCCTTTCCAATGCGCAGAAGGTCAAGCGCGTGTGGCAGGAGGCTGCTTTGCTGATCGGGGAGCTTCCGACTGAGCTCAGAGGCAAAAAGGAAGGACAGAGAGGGTGGAGGCAGGTTTGGGCTGCCCTTGCAGGGGTCTGAGTGTGCAGGGATGGGATTAGGTGAGCCAGCCTCAGAACTGAATCTGATGAGGGTTGTAAAGGGTGAGATAGGCTTGTATGGATGCTGTGCTGGTAAAATGAAGGCTAGGGCAAGTGCAAACCTGTTGCTTGAGGGGGCAGGGGACCTAGGGACATGGGGCATGGGAAAGGGCTGAGGAGCTCAATCCTTCCTTTGCTTCTGTCTTCACGTGGAAGCTCTGCACTCGGTCCTCCCTGGTCCCTGAGCCTAGTGGCAGACTCTGGGATTTAAGCATTGTCCGAACTATAAGAAGATTGAGAGCTGTTAAGCAAACTGGAAATGCACAAGTCTGTGGAATCAGATGGGATGCATCTGAAGGTGCTGAGAGCGCAAGGTGATATTGTGAGGCTACACTCTGTCACCTTCATGATAACAAATTCAGGAGAGCAGTTGATACGCTAGAGGGTAGGTCTGCCATTCAGAGTCACCTAGATTGGCTGGAGGAATGGGCTAGCAGAAACTTTGTGGAGTTCAACAGAGGCAAGTGGAGAGTTTGGCACCTGGGCCAAAGCAATGGTGCAGTTACAGGGTGGGAATCAATGGCTTGAAAGCAGCTTTGCAGAAAAGGTCCTGGGGGTCCTAGTGCACATGCTGAATAAAAGCAAGCGGTGTGGCTTGTGCCTGCTGTATGCCGGACTGCATTAACTAAAGCGCAGGGCAAGGTGTGTGATTCTTTCCAACTTTTCAGCACTTGTGAGACCTTATCTGGAGTAGTGTGTTCCCAGTTGTGGGCTCCCTGTTACAAGAAGGACATTGACTTGTTGAACTGAGTCCAGCAGTGGGTCACCCCTTCCATGTTGTTAAGGAGATTGAGAACTTGATGTGTGAAGAGGAGCTGAAGGGAATGGATTTGTTTAGCCAAAGGAGTGAAAGTATAGTTTCTTTCTTTGACTGCCAGATAGGTTGTTATAGAGAAGGCAGAGCCAAACACTTCTAGGAGGTCCACAATGAAAGGACTAAAGGCAACAGACAAAAGTTAGGGCAAGAAAAATTTGGGTAGGTATGAGGAGATGTATTTTATTTTCACCCTGAGGATGGTCAGACAGAAAACTGATTTTCTAGTGAGTTGGTGAAACCTCTGTGCTTGAAGATATTCAACACTCAGTTGAACAAAGACGTTGGCAACCAGATCTAAATTTGTATTTGGCCCTGCTTTGAATGAGGGTTTGGACAAGATGGCCTTCAGAGGTTCCTTCAAACCTAGGTTATTCTGTGATATTATAGTGGAATTTGTGCAAAAATATGACGGAGAAGAATGGTAGTTGATATTCATATTGAGAATGGGCAGTTGTAGTAGGGATGCATGGGTATTTGAAAATCTTTCTTTATGGATTAAAAAGGAGGTAACTGCCTGTGTTGTTATATGCAAAAATAGATTTATGTAGTATTTTACTGTTGACAATAAACCAAAAAACGGGGAAATGGATTTTTTACAAAAGTAATCCCTGTACTTTTGTACAAAGTAGTTTATCTGTTTGAAAGAGGTGTTGTTTATTGTGAATAAAATGATTCTCATTATGGAAAGACTGAAATAGATCCTTCATAAAATTCAGTATATGGGGAGCAGCTGACTGGGTTTTCCTGTTTTAGGTCTTTGCTATTTTTTTCCTCATGCTGAATTTGTTGAAGATTCTGCTCTTTTAGTGTACATGTGCTCCCTTTCATAGCTATTATTTTTAATGGATGAAAGTGAGCATGTGTCATTTTCTCTAGGCTTAACCTGCCAGCACGTGAGCCAAGCGGTGGATGTGCATCATGTGAAGAGAGCGGTAGCTCAAAGTGTCTGGTCAATATGTGCAGAATGTCTGAAGGAGAGGCGGATGAGTGATGGTGAGCCTGTGGCACCTTCAGACATATGGCTGTGTCTCAAATGTGGCTCTCAGGTAAGCGTATGCTGTAAATTTACAGAGGTGGATCGGTCCTGATTTTCTAAAGGATACGGTTGGTGTGGATCCTTGTCTGGCATCCCATTACCTTTGGTGGAACAATGTGACATCAGTGCTTAGTTGTGAGAGTCCATGCTTCAGCTTCTTCAGTGGAGTGGGATGTGGCCTTATGTTCTTCTCGTCTGGTTTTCGGCAGTGTTTCGGATTAGCTATGTGTTAGGGTGCAGTTCGGCATCACAAGTAGTAAGTGACGGTCCTGCCTTTTCTCTGTTCTTCATCTGCATGTTATTTCCACTTATGGAGGATTGGATCCAGGAACTGTGTGGTTGCAAAATGCATCCGTTCAGCTGGCTCATCTGGCAGGAGATCCCGCAAATACAAACGAATGAAAAAACGGATATGGATATTGCTGAATCAACTTGCATTGTGGGCACTCAATTGCTAGATTTAATTGAAACCAGGGAGAAAGGACTGTGCTGGAGTGACAATGCTGCTTTTTGTGGCAGCTAGCCATTAGGTTGGATCAGTTATAATGTCAAATCGTGACCTCAGAGTTTAAAATGGCAGGTCCTAACCCCAAGGACTTGCGCAGGTTTCGGTTCTGTGAGTGAAGTAAAGCCTGATACAGAAAAATTCAGTTTAGAGGCAGTGTCAGGCTTGGTTCAGCTAATAGTTGCCTGAACAAAGCATTTCCCAATTTTTTTAAGAGTTTCAGTAGGTCTTACTATAGTAAGGACAGAAGCCAGCTCCTACCAGTATTATCTGAACAGATTTAATTTTGCAAAGAAACATGCTATTAGCAGGCTTCGGAAGATAGTTAACTAGATCTGAGGAGGACTCATATAGCTTGTCTCTGAAATTTTGTAGTTAGGGAGGGCTTTTAAAAGGAGTTAAATCTGTGTGCTTTTTTCATGTTTATGCTGTTAATAGCCTTCAAAACTCATGCCTCCTGAATCTTGTAAGTCCCACTCTGTAGATACTTGAAAAATTGCAAATGCTTTCTCTTGAAGCTGCTGTACATAAATAGTATGTTCGGAGTACCTCTTTCATACAAAACCAATTTATGTGCCTTTTGCTGTCTGGAATGCATTTGGCATTCTTGAGCGGTGAGGGTTACCTAACTGTCCTCTCCTTGATATTCTGTGGACCAAATATGCTACATAGTCATTTATTCACATTTTTTTAGAGAAATCTTACTTTTCTGAATGGCATAATTTGCTGTCTATTGATACTTGTTCAAAAGCTCAGAATTATTTCTATTAAGTTAAAACAAACCTATGAATTTTCTGTACTTTTTACTGTTTTTTTTTTCCCAGTAGAAAAGATGAGATTTTGGTTTTGCATAGTCATTGTTTTTCCTTTATTAGTAAAAAGAAAATGTGTTCATTTAAAAAAAAAATTAATTTATAATACTGAAGTATAAAGAATGTTAGACCCACTCAATCCTTGAGAATGCTAAATAAGTATTTAGGGCACTATAGCTTTCTGTCTAATTTTGAAAAGTAAAGTTCTTGCAGTTTATTTACTAATAATATGGTCTTTTCCTACTTCCCTTTTTACCCCTTTCTATGTTGATGTTTCCGTTTTTAGGGATGTAGTAAGAACTCGGAAGGCCAGCATTCTCTGAAACACTTCCAAACAGCACGCACAGAACCTCACTGCATTGTTATCAGTCTCAGCACATGGATCATATGGTAAGAATGAGTATGCAGGTGTTGGGGTATGCTTGTATATAAGGACTACTCATAACTTAAAGTGATGTCTTTTCATGATAAAGAATGATTCTGACGGATAAAATGAATATTTTATATAGAGGAAAGGCAGGCTTTCTGGAGAGAAAATTAGTTTGTCCTTAGGACTCTCAGAGAGGTCAAAAATCAATACTAAGATAGAAGTTTGAGTCTGTTGTGTTCTGTAGAGAGTTGGCTGGTTATAGGAGTTTGTCCTTCCAGCTTGTTTTTATATTATTATTTGCAGGACTATAAACTGAGATTATTTGCATCTGTAAGTATCACAGTGAATTTGGGCTGATCTATAGAAGGGCATATATGGGATCAGAGAATTCAATTTTATTTCTCTCTTTAGTGTGAAAAATTGTAACCTAGAGCTTAAGTAATTTGCATAAGGTTGCTTGAGAGGTTTGTTAGAGCTGGGAGGTGCAACCAGATACCCTGAATTCCAGTTTGTTTCTTCTTTTGTTTAGGTGTTATGAATGTAATGAAGAGCTGTCAACACATTGCAACAAAAAGGTTTTGGCTCAGATAGTTGACTTTCTTCAGAAACATGGTTCCAGGGCTGAACCAAGTAAGTTTACACAAATAGTTTTATCTGGAGACATCTGAATGTACTGTCTCTAAAAATGAGCATTTCAGATTTTGATTCATGTTAAACATAGAATTGAAAAATTATGTATGATGTGAGTATAATACAGTTTGTAATTACACAATTACTTGGGCAGGTAATGCCTGTCAAAACATAATTTCTTTTTTTTTTTTCTACAGTATGATTACATTTTAAAAATATCTTGGGCACTGTAGGACAGTTTTTCCAAATTTTGTCTTTAATGAAGAAAGTTTATTGTAGAGAAAATGTTACCTTAAATAAGATGCAATATAAATTAATGCACAAAAAAACATATAGAAGCATAAATGAATTGAATTTTCCGAGTGTGGATGTGTCACATCTTAAATTTTTTCTGATTTAAATTTGTTTTCCACAGTTAATGAAATTAAATTAATTTAAGTGAATTTTCTAGTACTCTGTTATTGGATATAATGCTTTCTGTTCATTTATGTGATTGGGTTTTAATTGATAGAACACTCATTTCTATTCATAGAAAATACTATTCAATTATTTTCTTAACGTTAGAAGTTCTTAACTGTATCTTCTCAATATATGTGAAAGTAGATGGAACTTTGTACATGTGGCCCTCAACTGTCTACTCTTTATAATGTTGATGTTATTTGTCCGTGCTGTAACACACTTGGCAGCGTTTCTGGCTTGTGACTTAGAGAGTGCATTGGATTCCAGATTTTCCTCACAAAAAACAGCTTAAGGAAACTTTTAAAACAATTGGTTGCAGTTTTTAGCAGAGATAATCAACTGGTTAGAAATAAGAATTGAAAATAATTGCCTTGCTGAATTAGACTAGGTATTCCTCTAGCTGCATGTGCGTAAATCCTACTGGTTTTAAGAGATGTTACATATTTTTTGAGGGGGAAAAATGAAGGGCCACTCAAAATATAAAATACGTATTTCTGATCTAGTCACAAGTTGTATGTTAAACTATTCAATTGTAATGAATTGATAAATTGCTACTTTTTGCATCTTTTCACTTGGAGCAATGAAAATACAGTATGTGATTTCACTTTTGTTCACAGCTTCAGTTTCAAGTTTACGTTTAATAAATGGGTGTTGCAGCTTGCTTGCAGGTGAAAATCCTGTAGTGTTTGTTTGAGTTAATTCAATGGAAACTATTTCATTTTAGTTTTGTACCGCTGGATAAGACTTTCAGAGTGATACGACTCTGTGTGCTTCATGGTTTAGATTCTTAATTTATGAGTCTTCAAAATATCTAAATTTTTCAGAGTGTGGTGCTTAGAAGTTTTCTGTGAAATGTCTTAAATTAAGCAACCAAAATTCCAAGCTAATTGAGGAAAAGTAAGCTTAAATTATGCCCAGAATTTGTTAAAAATCAGGAATCTATAGCAGAGCAGGGCAGAATATATTTCTGCTGTGTATGTGTTTGTGTTTCTTTTTGATACTCTGTTTTGAAAATACATCTATTTCGTTTAAATATTTGCCTGATACAACTGTAAACTCTTTTCCATAACCAGACACAAAATGTAATTTTTTTTGTTAGAGCATAAACCCCCCCCATTTTATTTAAACCAGTTTTCCCTTCAGTTTCTGAAATCGGGCATTGAAATGAAGAAATAGCTACCATCCAGCTCCAGTTTGTGGTCACGCGTGTTGTGATGGCAGTGCATTGAGTTGGCCTTTGGTGGAGAAGGAGGTTCCCGCCAGTGACGTAAAAGGTGGAGCTGGGTACCGATGGTGACATCAAGCGAGCGATGTGTTGTGGGCAGCGCGAGGCGGTGGGAGGCGCAGGGCAGTTTGAAATTGGTGGTGGACTGTGGAGTCTGCTTTCCCAGTGTCTCAGACCGTGTGTTAACTGGTCTTCATGGTTAAGCTTCATCCTTCAAATTCATGCATGTGCCTGGTTTTGGGCATGCGAATGGTCACGCCAGCATCCTTCAAGGCTAAGGAAGTCATGCGAGAGCCTTGCAGGGTGGCCGCTTCGACAGCAAGAGGTCTCATTGTGTGGAGGTTGCCCCTGCAGGGCAGTTGTGTCTTCTGCTCTGTGCCAGGAGGGGGCTAAGGCTCACGTGCAACCCGGTTTTCACACAAAAAGTGAGCGTGTGTGTACCTCCAGTAATGGCTTTAAAACTGGGAATCAGCGACCCTCTCTATGAGGCAGAGTATGGCTGTGCTGAGCAGTTTGGGTCCTGTTCTTGAGAGTTCTGGGAACGTTGGCCCAAAGGTGGTTTGTTGGGTTTTCTTAAGTGGCAGGGAAAAGAGGAAAAAGTTGTTTGCCTGGCATGCTTTGCTGCACTGGGCCAGGCTCCTTGCTGGAAGAGGCTGGGAAACAGCCCTGTATTGATAAATAAGTGGTATGCGTGAGAGGGAATTCCCAGGCAGAGTTGGCATTCTTGTTTCACTTTGATAAGTGTAACAGCAGTACCTTTTCTGTTTTATGTCAAATACTTGGGCTGACACACTTGGTACTTCCCCTAACAAAATGTAGCTTAAGTAAGACTTTTTCTTTTCTTTTCTTTAAATTAGACTGCATATAAAGAGTCTTTTAAAAATAAAATCTGAAATTGAAAGGTAATTCATGCTGTTGTCCAGAACACAAAAGACATAAAGTATAACAGTGAAAATTAACTCTACTATTGACAACTTATCTTTTGGGTTTTTTAAGTGTAGCATTTTATTTCATGTTACAGTGATATTTTGAGTATAACTGTCATCCTTTAAATAATTAGGTGGCTTATGTTTTTTTAATTTATTTTGTGTATTCAGCCATTATAAAAATAAACTACTCTAATTTTAAATAAATGAAAAATAACTTGTAAGAAACAAGTAGTGTAAACCTGACAATTAATAATTCATATTTCCCACTGAAAAATCAGTCTTGTGCTTTTTTCCCATTGCTTTTCTTAAGCAATGGGAAAATTAATTTTTGCATCAGAATGTGGCACTGTAACAACAAATCATCTTATGTCTGGTTTTCTTTCTGTTATAACAACTGGTTGGCATGGTGCGTCATTAAAATTCAAATAGTATTCTGTAGAAATTTCTGCATAAATGCAGTATGAACATGGATATAAGTAACAGATGAGAGCTGCTAGTTGTTTTTTTTTTTTTCTTCTCTCAAAACTGCAGGAGTCATTTCCCGATAAAATAATCAGCCTAAACATGTAAGGGAGGGTTATATAGATTTCCTAATTAATGCATCTTGGAAAATAAACAAAAGCAAAATGCTTGTCATTTGGTACTAATGTGGTGGAATAGTGTGGCAGCAGGATCCCTGCTTTTCACTCGGCCTCTCATAAAGATTCAACTTCACTTCAGCTGTAAAAATGTGCAAATTACATTACTACTACATGACTGACTTTTGTAATTACATTAAGCGATTGAGATAAATCCCAGTGCTGGGTTCCCAAAAGAATGCTTGCAGCTGTGTGATTTTCGCATCTGATCCTATGGTTTGTTGTACCCAGCAATGCCTGCTTTTTTTTTTTCCCCCCTTTTTTTTTTTTAAGAGGAGTCTGTTTGGTTAAGAGGTCATGTTGGGCACAAGATGGAAGAATAAAGCAAGATTGCTTTCTAGGGTGTACCACCCAGAAATTTGTTTTGTGGAAAAGGTTAGCGGGCCGTGATGATTTTCACAGAAAGGCAGGTGCAGTATTGTCCGTGTGGCACACTTGTGAGCTTCACATGGACATAATGCACATGTAGTACACAGAAACCATGCTGAGACATTGCGATCCGCGTGTCTGCTCATTTGCTGGAGAAAATAAATTGTTTTGCAGTCTTAAAAGTGAATATTACGTGTATTTTCCTTTACAAAAGCCTAATTAGATGTCGGTGGAGACATAAGATTGCATACTCAACTTTTTTAGAGAGCAGTTAATTAAATTTGTTTGTGTGGCAATAGAATGTGAAGGCAGAATATTTATTCTCAAATTTTCTAGTTATATTTGTTGTTGGGAAGGTCAAGCAGAGGAATGGGTTTTGCTAGTAAGTTCAACTGCTCAGATTTGGCAGTAGGTGAAAGTTAGAAACTTGATTTTTGTTTTAATGGGTGTAACTGATATAAACCAAAGATTAAAAAATATATAATTTTACAGTATAGTAATAGGTGTTAACTTGTGTAGAAAAACAAATTGTACGATGAATAACTTTTCAGATTTGCATTCGTCTGTGGGTATTAGCAGTTGACAAAGGATCACACTGAGACAATTAATTGTGTTCTTTCATAATTGATTTTTACTGTGTGTAATTTGGACCTTAAAGTCATATAAGTCCATTCTGTCTATTTAAAAAGACAATTAACTAGCAAAATAAAGCAGAATATGTTGATTCTCCAAATCTGAGATACACTTCAGTAGAAAGACATTTCTGTTGTTGGTCATGAATTTTTCTTTCAAGTTTACTTACTTGTTAGGGACTACTGTTAATTATGCAAGTTGCAAAGAGATGAAAACTGAATCATTGGCAAAAATATTTTTACACATTCTGTCATTTTTATCCATGGATTCTTCCCTTTCCTGTACTTACTTACTTGTGAGGTGTAGCACAAATCATTTGAGCAGAGAGGATCAAAACTGGTGCTTGAGTAGCTTGCTCTTTCACACTGTGCAGACGTGTTTTAGTTTATCACATTCTGGCAGAATCAGAGAAATAAAATTTTTGTTGTAATCTCTAATTTGGTAAGATTGTAACGCTGCAAGAGGAATTCGTCTTTTAAAACATAAAGCTAGTGATGATTTCAGAAGAGAACCGTACTGTTTTTCTAAGGGTTAGATTCTCGTTGTACAGTGTTGAAAAAAAATCTAAATATTTTAAATAAAAAGGGAGCTCCAGACAATTTAGTAGCATTTCATAATACAGCATGATGAGAACTTGGTAAAAGAAAGGCGATCTATTAACCTTGCTTTTACTGTGAAGACCTTCAACTGAAGTATCAGAGTTGTATTCAATAGAGAAGGCTTGACCTTGGAATAAAAGTGCATATTCCTGGAACCATCATTTTTAATTAAAAAAAAAAAAAAGTTGCATTGAAAAGAGGAGCAAAAATGCTTACTCCCCCGGCTGAAAGAAAAATTGGATGTCATTTGTCTTTTTGCTTGCACACCATCTGCACCCCCGGGCACAGCTCAGTTTCAGCAAGGGCGGTACGGAAGTCCAGGAGCACCGCAAATGTTTGAAATGCTGGCAAAACAAACTGATGGAGAACTCATAAGTTTTCTGAACGTCTTTTGCAAGTGGATGTGTCAGCGCTGTGTGTGTTTGTGCAGCTGGTCTGGTGACTTGCTCTGATTCACGGACTGAATCGTTGTCTGTGTTAACGTGGGGCTTAGGAATCTCAGTCACATACCCTCGTGGCCGGTGTTGTGCAGCTGTGGGACACAACAATGTTCCTTGTAAGAGGGCTTACAAGACAAGACTACAGGTGAGCAGAAGTAGGTAAACAAAAAAAAAAATGCTGAAGAAAAGCGTGGCAGGACAAGAGCGCATTGCAGCACGAGCTGTAACAGCGGAGCAGTCTCTGACTGCTGTCCTCTTGCCTCTTGGTCTGGTGGGAAGAGGGGTTGCTAGCGTGGGGGACAGCAGGGTGACATTGGGAAGCCGGAAGGCAGCACCTAAGCCCAAGCACAGCTGTCTGAGAGCTGAGTGATTGAGCGCTGGAGGTAGATGTCATGGTGGGACCAGAGGCAGGCACTGACCTGGTGCCAGGGGAGAGGTGGTCAGTAGGGTGTGATGAGTCGGATGGAGAGCTGGGCAGTGGGTCTTGGCAGGGTGCTCCGGTCGGGCGTCTCTGCAGCCAGAGACGCTTTGTTGAGGGAAAAGGAGACTGTGGTGATCAGGGCACAACTTGGGTGAGAGGTTTCCCTGTGTGACTGGATTAGAAAGGCCACCTCTACAACAAAACTGCAGAAGGAGTCTGACAGAGAGGCGTAGTCTGAATGCGTGAGCCCCAAAACAGTCACAGTCAGATGTGCTGTCCCTGCTGTGGAGGGACAGCTCTGCCTGGGGCTGATGTCCACAGTGCCTGAGAAAGGCAGAGAGGTTGAGGGGCACCATGTCGATTCTCTAAAAGATCTAATAGTCAACTATAGGCAGAAATCAATCTATGAATTTAATTACTTTTGTGCTTCTCACCTGCCTTGCTCTTGTTAACATTAACGAGGTCCTTTATAACAGGTATTACTGCACGCAGCCGGATGGCTTGGAGTACTTCTTTTCTCAAAACACTGTTTGGCCAGGAACTGAAGGCCCTTGTGGGCAGCAGCAGATGACCGCTATTTCAATGGAATCCTTCTGCTGGGGTCCTCGTTGTGTCTATACTAGCATAAAAGTCACTTTTCATATCCAAAAGCACGCCTGTTAAAACATTACAGGATTGCAAGATTGTGTCGGCAAGCATCTATGGAACAGTTCAGTGCAAATTCACTTTAAAAAATTACATATTACCCTTTTGATTAATAACATGCTTGTAGCCTTGGGTTAATCTTGCAGAAGGACCCTCCAGCCCCAATCTGTAGAAGTATTAGCTATCACAGTCATTACCAGCATCTTCTATTAAGACTGACCAACTCTTCACATGTCAGCTAAACATTCAGCTTCAGGCCTGTCTGTCATTTATCACTGAGCTGGGAACACTGAGCAGAGTTAAATTAAAAACTGCTGCCCTTCCTCTGGCTCTGTATATGTCCTTAAAAATATCTGCATGGAATAAGCAAGGCAGCAGATAATGTTTGTAGCGGCAAAGCGACACTTTTCTGTCAAGACTTTCACAGATGCAAAAACCATAAAAAGTCACATGGATTGTGTTTTTAAAATCTATTAAAAAATCAAGAGACAGTAATTAAAACCTTCTGAATGAAAGGAGTTTCCTATACTTCAGTAACAACATACAGTCTTTTTCTTAATTTACTACTACTTCTCCTTATCCCTATACTAATTATCCAGCTTTGCGGCAATCGGATATCTGGTTCTCATTTATTGTGTTTTATAATTGCGTATTCATCCAGCTCTTATCGCAAAGCTGGATGCTTCGGCTTTGTTTTTTCCCCCTTAAATAATTTATATGTAAGGTTCAGCAAATGGAACCTTGCTACTTGTGTGAAGCTGCCATTTAACCATGAAGTGAAATGCTTTTATCGAGTTTGCCCTGCAGATATGGTCCGCTGTGGCAGTGCTGTCCATATTTGGTGGCTGTGCAAGGAGAGCCAGGTGGTGCTGCAAAGCATAGCACAGTGAAGCGTGGACAGATCTAGGTTTGACATTTGTCATCCTGTACTGCTAAAGGGAAGAGAAAAATCTGCTTTTCCATATGCTTATGCTTTAATTTTTGCCTGCAGTTTTGTCCAGATGGCCTTGTGAACATTGTTTACTTTAAGATGCTGTCCCAGATGTTTTTGAATGCCGATGGATAAATGCAACAACTGTGGTATACTAATACACAAATTATTTACACAATTTTGGCTTTTTTTTTTTTTTTTTTCCTTTTTAACCATCTCTTCTCCCTGGCACTTCTCTCACTTTCCTGAGGGGAAGAAGTCTCCACTTGTATTATTAGATTTTTGAGAGTGAGCAATGCCTTTGAGTTGCAGAAACTTGGAGCTCCCGTTCTCCTGCTACAATTCCTTTGGAGCTCTGCGTGGGTGGACGAGTCTCAGACGCTGTAGCGTGCCCCTTGTAAGCACGGCAATTAAAAGGTGTTGCTGCACATGGCCCATAAAACAGTGACTGTTTCAGGGTGTGAGGAACTCCCAAGCTGGTTGTCATTCATTGCATTCAAAAACACCTTGTCTGCTTTTTCAAGGAGAACTTAGTGTCTTGCTTTGCCCTTGTAATGTCTTAATTTTCCACACAGGTGGAAAGGAGAGTATTTTAAAGCTGTGTAAGCGGTATTACTGAGAACATTTAAAAATGTTTTTAAACAGCAAAGCATCTCTAACTGCTTTTTGACAAACTCGGATCCAATTTGGAAAAATAATTATGCCTTGATGGCACTGTAGGATGCAGACAGGCTGTATCACAAGCTTGTTGCCAGATACAATAGATATTTAGATATTTTAATGATTTATTTTTTATTTAATTCTATTTTTTCATCTCCTAAGCAAGAAACTACTTAGTAGTGTACATAAAAGAACCTTTTGGCATGAGCATTTCATTAACGTAAATAGGTCTGTTAGCTATTTCTCAAGAACACTTTAATGAGACTTCAATGTGAAACTCATTAGAACAAATATATGAATTCATATGTCAAGACAGAGATTGCAGCATCACAGTTCTTGGCATCCATTAAGTCCATAACTCGTTTACATTGACATGCATTGTTAATCAATATTTAAGACACTGCAAATGTCAGTAATGTTCATATTTAGTCCTGCAACCATGACAATATGAAAGTTGCTAGTAGAATTTCAGGCTAAATATTGTTATCTCAAGTCTTTCCATTACCTCTAGGCTACAAGTTAATGACTGTCTAACTTCGCTGCCCCTCATCTATTTAAATAATAAGGGAAATAGGGAAATACGTGGATGTAATACTGGTAGTGTATTTCATTGCAGTTTTATCAAATTTTTGTTGCTTAAAACTAAAACAGCAGCATTGGATGCATTTGGGTTGTGTTAGCAATTCCTCAGGCTGTGACAAAGGGAGGTGGGTGGAGGAGCAAATGTAGCGTTTGGGGGAACTGATAACAACGCTGATTTGGGTGTTGGCCGAGTTGTACAAGGCAGTTCAAACAAAGTGCAATAATTGAGAAAGACTTGCAGCATTCAGGTGGTAACTTTTGGTTACCTCTCTTCAAATGCACCAAAAAGCAGTCTTTGTGTGGTGTTTCTAGTGTGCCTAATGAACATACGTCTTCACTGCCAGTTGTTAATAAACTAGCAGAGCCTGTTTGACTTTATTGCTTGAGTAATTGAAGAAGTTACAGTCTTACAGGACAGTGTGATTATTGTGGAAGGTTTCGTTGGATATATGTAGTTGTTGGGGGGAATTTTTTTTCCCCAGGAGTTTGACTGCTGATACCTGTTTTTTTTTTAAAGATTACATAAAGCAGCTTAGAGTACCATCAAGGTATCTTTCCGCAGATGTTAAAAATGATAAATGTAATCCATGGAAGGACTGAATTGATTAAATCATGCAATTATATAGCAATATTAATCTATAGTTTAATTACAGGTTCATCAAAAATCATACGACTTCGTGAAGAAAACAGTGAAACAAGTGAAATACTGAAAGGAAAAAGTTCTGGTAATGGTGCATCAGTTCCAGTTAAAGGAATAAATAATTTAGGAAATACGTGCTTTTTTAATGCTGTCATGCAGGTAAGATGGAAAGATCATACATCTTTCTCTTAACAGATTTCAGAAATACTTAATCTATATAAACTGTGAGCTTCAGAGAAGGTTCTGACTGTTACCAGTCTTCATTCTGCTTTCTGAAGGTCTTTTTCAAATTCTTTTTACTCCTTGCTGTCCAAGCAAGATTTCCTGTTATAACAAAAAAAGAATTCCTGGATCAGTGGCATTTTTCACAGTAATGAGACAAATGAAAATGTCAAGTGTTTTACACATTGCATATGTGTGTGGGTTGTGCTCGAGCATATGGTTTTATTTGTAGTTCAGCATTAGGCAGTCATGAGTAATGCACAGTATTTACTGTACTGGTGGGTGTGAAAAGTGGTACTTTACGTGTAATGTAAATGTCTGCACAGTGCATTGTGATGGTTTTAAGCCCCTACAGTGGATGCAGTTCTAAAAGTACTTTTATTGATTTTGTTTGGGGTTTTTTTCTGACCAGAATAAGAGGAATGAGCTATACTAATACACTTTTATTGATGTTGAGTGTGCAACTAATCCAATATCCTCAAAAAGCAGCAGCCTTAGTGGGTTTTATATTGGACCATCCTATTGCTTGCCAGCTGAGCAGAGACATCTGTGTGTCTGCAGACAGGAGTGAACAAATGAGAGAAAACTGCTTCAAAGTTGTTCTGAACTGGCACTCTTTACCTTGTGTTTATGGTGCTGATTACAAAACTCAGCAAACAAATAGTAAATTTTTAAGGAGTAGAATTGTAGCAAGTTGTTCCCTGTCCATACTTAGGGCATTGTAGAAACCTAAGTGATCTGCAGTCAAAGTTAACCACAAATAAAGAAACAAAGCTGAGATATGTTGAGTTGGTTTCTCTCTCAAATTCAGCGAGGTAATGCTTTTCACTGTGCCAAAGCCTTTGTGCTTCTCGGGGCATGATGAAGGGGACTGCAGAGTTTAAAAGAAACAAACGATTTCTGATACCAATGTCCTCACCATACAAAAAAAAAAAAAAAAAAAAAAANGCTGTTCAACAAAAATAATGAAGTTACCACTAGGAAACTATTTTGGAATTACAGAAACAGAAGTAGATACAACTTTAGAAACAGTATAAGATCAATGATCTTGGCTTTTGTAAGGGTGATATCTGCCTTTCTAGTGGTCTGATTTAAACCTCAGTTGTACATTATGAAATATATCTGGTTTTGCCTATCCCTGAAGCTAGAATTTATAACTAAAGAAAAATGTATAGTTGAAAGATCAGCGTGTTATTTGTTTTTTACTTTAAGAACTTGGCACAGACTCACATACTAAATGAACTGATGTATGAGATGAAGGAAAAAGGAACAAAGTTAAAAATCTGTCATACTTCAGACTCTCAGTTGGTAAGTATGCAGTGAGAAATACAAATTTGGGGAAATGCGGGAAGAAGCTGGAGGATGGGAAATTGCATCTCTGTTAAAGAGATGCTCTTGCTCTCCCGTTTCTTTTGCCTTTTAATTGTTTAGCTGGTTTATGATTACTGTCAACTCACTCCTTTTACAAAACTAATTATTCAGCCCTGGAGGAGGAGGAATAATCGCTTCCTTTCACATTTTGTGACATTGAAGTAGCAAATAGTGCCTGACCGTAAGAAGGAATAGCTGTCTTGTTTTTGTTTCCCATTTAATTTCCTCAGTATGAATGTATGATACAGAAAATAGTGTATTTGGCTCTGGAAAGTGTTCATGAAATATTTTATTTCAGTCTGTTCCAGCCCTTCATTTCTAAGGCTTGTAAAATTTATTATGTGCTTCACGGGCCAGAGGATTAAACTGACATTGAGGACCAAATTTCTTGTCCACGAGCTCATCGCGTGTGTATGGGAAGGAGACTCTTGTGGTTATTATCAAAAGAATATGCTGCTCTTCCCGGTCATGTCTTGGAGAGACTTGGGTTTTCATAATACGTTGTTGGCAATGAAGATAATACCCCTTTTCCTCTACTAGCTAAAGAAAGCAGTTTACAGAGGATTTTTAATTGTTTTTTTCTTTTTTTTCTTTTTCTGCTGTTCACTGGGAGCTTTCTGGTGGCAGGGAGGATTGAGGGGTGGGATTCTGTTTCAGATACCTCTGAAATGATGAAGATTTCTGTATGTTGCTGTCGGTGATGTTCGTAGCTTCCCCAGGCCAGAACAGTGTGAAATTCACTGCATTGCTATCGGTATTACCTCCAGTGGCAGTTCTGAGCAGCAACATGTTTCACTAAGTTATCCTGAGCCACAGTGGAGGTCTGGAGCTTGTTTGTGCCCAGAGGCTTAGGAAGCCAGTGGTACGTTGGCTTATGCTTGATGTGAAACTTGCATAGCCATAAGGTTGAATGATTTATTTTTTGTTTAATGACAATGCTTACAATGTAAATAAGACCTCTGGAGCAAAGACTGTGTTTTCTGGTCTTTGCATGTCAACACAGGATTAGAGGGCTGCAGTAGTCCAATAGTAATGTAGAAACTCTGAGCTTCCTGCTTGGTAAAGGGCATTTTTCCACGTTTTCATAGTGTATATAACACAAATACTTTATATTTGTGTGTATCCATAGCGCTCATGTTTTGTGTGGCTCTACTTTCTGGATGAGGCAGCCTCTCTAATTGTTTATCTGGCAGTTGTAATCTGTTTTTGTGAGAGTCAGGCCAGCTAGTAGGAAGCACTGTGGTCACATATGAAGCTGGGACCGTGTTAGGGAGAGCTGGCGATCTGTGGCTGTTGAGACATACGTGGCATGTAAGCAGTGCAGGAGTGTCTCCTGCTCTAAGACTGTCTCGAGTGGCTGCTGGCCGGCTCCATCCAGCCCCAGGACCTGCTGGCTGGGGTGAATCTCACACCAGGAAGGGCTGTGCGGGACGTAACCCATGCCTGTCCCCTGCCACCACGGTGGACCTGTGGGGTCTTGCTGTCAGCCCCTGATGCGAACCACTGCTGGTGCCTTCTTGGCACCTGGTTCCTGGAGGAACATAATATGTTTCTGTGGCTGTTGTACATGTGGAAATTTTGGTGAGTGGCTCACAGGTCAGAGAAGCTGGCCACCCCTTCCCTAAGGTTGAGCAGACAGTGCCACTGAGCTCTGTCTTACACTGGCCCACGGAGGAGATAGCCTGCATTGTCTCTCCAACTGAATTTCAGTGCACGTGGGAGTAAGAGTAAAGCAGGTAATACAGGAGGTAGTCTGGTTTTGTGAGAATAAGACTGGCTCGTTGACATGCCTGTTTGCAAGACTATTGGTTACCAACCAATTTGCTGGACAAGAATTGATTGGTTTTGCAACTATTGCTGCTTAAATAATAAGCTTTCTCTTCAAATATTTCAATCGTGTAAGTGACATCAACATTTAAAAAAAAACCCAAACCAAAACCACTCTAAGACTGAAAGTTACATTGTTCTTTGTCATAAATGTACTAACTGGAAATAAGTCTTGTGTGTCATTAACTTTGAAATCTGATGTGCAATTTACCTTTGCTTTGAAGGATCCTTTGGTGGTAAACCTCTCCAGCCCGGGACCCTTGACTTCAGCGATGTTCTTGTTCCTTCACAGCATGAGGGAGGCTGGAAAAGGTCCTCTTTCTCCCAAAGTGCTCTTCAGCCAGCTTTGTCAAAAGTAGGTATTGTCAGTATCTTACTTATTTATTTATTTTTTTATTTCCAGTGATATGTTTCTAAGCATGCCATGTCTATTGTCCTTTCTAAGGTGCCATTAGATTTTTACCAGGCAGTACAGAAAATGTCTTTGTGTTTTAAAGTTGCGGGGCTCCTTGTTGTGCTCCAGGGTTGTACCTGCTCTTCATGAAATGTATGACCCAGTCCATAACCAGTAACTTTCAATGGGCTTTGAACTGAGTGTGAGGGGGCAGAAGAGGGCATGGTAAAACTGAAGAAAATAGAGGGTTTGAGGTATATTAGCATAAAGCTGTGCTAATACTGGAAAGTGTATGGAGGTATTTTGAAAAAAGGGTAAGCTTTTAAATGGGAAACCTCTGCTATGATG
Organism: Anarhynchus alexandrinus; assembly: GCA_008711295.1. Classification (NCBI taxonomy): domain Eukaryota; kingdom Metazoa; phylum Chordata; class Aves; order Charadriiformes; family Charadriidae; genus Anarhynchus; species Anarhynchus alexandrinus. The sequence continues at coordinate 1,358,942 of VUYV01000172.1, forward strand.
TCTGACCTTGGCATCAATTCAAAATTAAAAAGAGTCTAACAAGTAAGGACTTGAAGCAGTACTGAAATGGCATATGGCTCCAGATTGCAAATAGCTCATAAGCCCTAAAGAAACTCCTGTTTCTTGGCATGGAAAATGTTTACAGTGGTGCTTTGTAGGTGCCTTCAATTATGATGCAAACAATCTTGCTTTTTAAAGCACCTGTAGAAGACCTATTTCAAAGTTGATACAAATATTTAAATAATGAATTTATAAGTAAAAGAAGCTGTAGAAGCAGAGTAACTGGAAGATGATGTAGCGGAATCTCACATTAAAAAAAGATAAATAATGCATATTAATTTATTTGCTACAATATTATTGTATGGAATTTTAAGCATTCTGCAGCCAGAGAGTTAAGAGGAAAGTTGCAGCCTACTACCATGGCATTCTGGGGCAACCTCACTGTACAAACATGGGTTTAAAATTTGGTATAAAGAAGCAAAAGCATTTAGACTACAGCAGGGACAATTTAATTCTGATAAAGAAATCAGTTATTACCTTTTTATTATCCTCAAAATTCAACTTCAGAAACTTAGTTTTTCTGTTGTACTTGACTTCCTTTTGATTCTTTTGAGCTGTAAAAGGAAATGTGTATAAAACATCCTTATAGTGATTTTGAGTCAAACAGCAGTGTTTTCTGTTTAGCATTATCTACCTCGAAGAAAAATATATAGGGAAGAAAAATATGTTGTTTCCTCAACAAATTTTTGGGGCTACCTCAAAAATGTGATTATAAGAACAAAATCTGGTGGAGAAATGGAAAGGAAATGATTAAATAGGAATAGTAGGTTTTTTTCTCTGTAAGGGTAGAAGGGAAAGGACAATGTAAAACGTGTTTTGAAGCCCACCTTAGCAAACTCATTGTAAAACAATCACAGTGCAGTGCACTTCAGATGGCATTGTATTTTTGAAGTGACAGCTATTTTATATCTGCTCTGTGTGTGTGTGTGTTTGTGTACTCAAGTGATGGCTACGCGATATACCATATTAAATCTCAGGTATCTAGTTGTCCTTTTTCTTCTTGTTGTTTTTTGATCTTTAAGATGGGCATATACTTTAACAACCAGCTAAAATTGCAGCATATTTTAATGTGGGCAGCAGATTTTCGCTGTTTAGACACGTATCTGTCAGCTTCTGTCATCTCTTGCCTTCATCCCTACTTCTTACTTTTGTTAGCCTTGCAGAACACAACTTAGATACAAATCCTGTACTAGCTCTAGTATTGATAACAAAAGTGTCAGCCACATCCTGTTAGCAAGAAATTAGGTGTTCAGGGGCAGTAAGTGGCTGCACAGGTATGACAGAAGGTTTTGGTCTTTTGATTATTTTGTTATTGATGGTGATGTAAGCAAGAAAGAAGAAAGGGAGAATTTCAGCAGATTCAGCAGGCTGCAGTGGTCAAAGTAGGAGAAGGGGAAATCTTTATCTCTGAAAACAATATATATTATTATATATTACTATATATTAACTTAAACAGTCTGAATCCAGTGTTCTGTCATGCCATTTTTACAAAGCCTTTTTTCATCTTTTAAAGTTGTCTTTCTACTCTTTAGCAAAGCTGAAATGAAAGAGAGCATGGCAAGATTGCAGGAGTCCCAGCTAGGAAGAAATCTGTTTTGCTGCAGCTTTCTTTGTGAACTGCTTTTTGAATCCTGCCAAGAAGTCGTGTTAATAAAGTAATCTTGAAGGCATGCACTACTTGTGGTCTTCACATGCATTAGCACAAACTCTTTTTACTTAACAAGTAAAGATCAAACAGCATCTTTCCTAAAGAGATGATGGGATGAATGTGTAAAAGGAGGAACTACACTGAAAAAAAAGTTTGTATTTCAGAGAGCTGTGTCAGAGAAAGATAAGTCATTGAACTACTGGGAAGAAGGGTATGGGGGAAGGACTTGTAATAATAGTGTTTTGGTTTTATATATTTCACATAAAAGTTTGCTGACTCCAGTTGCAACCTCATTTTTGGTTTTGTTTTTTTTTTTTCAATTTATTCTTTCCCCATCACAGATCTTACTGTCTCAGTCCCAGTCTGCAGTATATGACCATACCTTTCTTCAATAAAGAGTTTATGAAGCAGATAGTACAGATAGTATAGGACGTACTTGTCTGTGATATCAAGAGTTGGACTCGGTGACCCAGGAATTGTCTTCCCAGTCTTTACCATAACATTATTTTGAATCGTTGCTTGTAGCTTGCAAAACAGGGACAAGGACACTGAGTGGTCATGCAAAATATAGACGTTATACTTAGTATAGTCACTTCCAAATCCTACTAGGCTTCTTACAAATGTGAGTGGTTGAAATGCTGAAGCTGTCAGCAGGTGATGATATGCTGCTGTTCTTTATATACTTAGATCTGTCTACTTGTCAGGACTGTTACAGTATGCTATCTAGCCAAAAAGTAACACAGCAGTTTCCTAGTAACATATTTCTTATGTGTAGCTGATCCTTTAAAAATGGTTACTTTTTACTGATGACACAATTAGTTTATATATATTAAAATAATTATAAATTTTTATTAAATTGGTATTGATGACTTTGAGTGTTTTTTTGTTTTTTAATCTCCTAGCTGAGTGGTGATGTATTTTCATGTTGAATCAGTTGACACAAGATAGAGTCAAGGTAGCTGTATAATTTAAGACCTGACACTAGCCCTCATTTCCACTTTGATGCTGGAATACACTTCTGAATTTGATGTTCAGAGTTGCTTTTTTTGATGCCCTTGTAGGATTTCAGGACTCCACCTGCTTCAGATGTTGCAGTATGAGTTTGAATGCTTACATTTGAACTGGGCATCTTTACTCAAAAAATTTAAAGGTGCTCAGTGAAAGAAGACCTAAGAAGGCAGGGAAGGAAGGAGGAGCAAAAAAGGAGTGGATGAAGGTACCTAGAAATACAGCTAGGTACGGGCAGAGAGCCTGTAAAGAAAGGGAGCAAGCGTTGCCTTCTTCCGCTGCAGCTGTGCCATAACACCAGGTGGGATCCCAAAACCTGCAAGTGAGAAACTCTGCAAGTGGGTGCATGTTTGCCACTCAAAAGCAGTGAGAGAACTGGGACACAGTCCTTTCAACTGCAGACTGTGTCTTTAAGAGTCTAGGGAGATCACGGCGTGAAGTTCATCATCTTGTGTATGAAAGGGTATTTGTGGTGCTTTTTTATTAAATAACAAAAGAAAAAAAAACGATACCAAGTGTTAATTTTATCAAGTGGTGGGGTAGCTGGGTTGGAGAAGGGGAGAAGAAGAAAAGAAATGGATGAGTCTTTCTATAGCAACTGTTTAGCGTCTGGTACTAATTCATCCACTGTTAATTTTGTTAGTGTTGCAGCTGTCAGATGTTTTGCGAGGACAGATTGTGGGCATAGCTACGGGGCCCTTCTGTTGGTTTTCCACTATGCTGAATATCAGGACTGCAGACTTCTGACTTATCTGGAGACTTAGTGACTAACGCAACACAGATATGTTAAGAGGACATACATTTTATTTCCTTTATTTGTTACGATTGAATAATTTTATTGGTGGAAGAAAGCGTAGATTTGTGTAGCAAGTAAACGTTGCAGCATTTAAGTGATGACTCCAGAGAGTAGTTACAGAATTTAGCAGCTTCAAACTTCCACCAAATAATTATTTACAGGAGTATTATATTGCTACATTAACATGCAAGAAAAAATACTTGCCTAACAAAGATTTTATTGGTGATCACAAAATATACATATGTCTTCCCTGCCCAAGGAGTATTCGTCCCTCCTTCTCAGGTGCAGAAAGTAGGACTCAAGACGGAGGTGGGACTGACAGAACGGAGGTCATTGGGCAGTTAGGATTTTTGATTAGTTTTGGAGGGGAACCTAAACAAAGCTTGGAGCATTCTGCATTTATCACTTCTGAGAGGAAATGCTAGGGGAAACTGAGGTAATGTACAAGATTTAAGGGGTGAAGGAAACAGGATTTCTCTTATTAATTAGGAGTCTTTTTGAGCCTTTTCTTTTAAAATAATATTGCTGTAGAGAAAAATCTCTTTCAAGAAAAGATTTCCAGCTTTCTTATTTTTCCCATTTGACTTTTACTATTTAAAGATAATAGCAGCAGAACACAGAGTTGATGTTCCTGTGACTAGTTGTGAAGGATTGTTTTTGGGTCCCTGTTGTGCCTCCACGTGCCTTGCTGATGGTGCTGTGCCGTGTTCAGGAGCTCTCTGACACAGGAGATTGAATCTTCTCCGTGCAGCAGCAGCTGAGAGATCGCACGTCTTTATCTCAGTTAACTTTGACAAAGTTTCCTTAATTTTAGGAACAAGTTAACAAAGCTGGATATATGAGGTTTGTGAGTGCAAAGTAGATTATTGCATATATAAGTAGTGTGCATTGGCAGGAATCATCTGCACATGTTCCTGAGTTTTTTGTTCACTTCTTCCACTCAGGAGGAAGACCTCTGCAGCATTTTGGACAACGCAAGTATTTGTAATATGTAATTTTAATTTGTATTGGTGAGCTACTTAAGCAATGCTTGTAGATACAATGAAAGAGAAAAACAGTAATTTCATTGGGTACAAAGGAAGTGTATCCTCAGTAGCAATGTTCAGGTTAACCAGAGTGGAGTGTCACAGGATAAAACCAGTTTGGAGCTTTAGGGAGAGGTAACAAAAATAGGAAGCCTTTACGTCAAGAGGGACTTGAATATTGGGAGTTTAGACAGGAGAGGACATGGAGAGGAGGCATGACAGCAGAGAAGAAAATAAATGATAGCAGATAAATTAGCTGTGCTTATTTAACTGCCCTCGTAAGAGTTCAAGGAACTGTCTCTGAAACTGAATGGCAAAAGATTTAGAGCCAGGGGAAAAAAAAAGGTTTTTTTTTTAATGTTTCATAGAGCTAACCTGTAGAACTTGCTGTCACAGAGTGCTGTTGAAAATCTTAGCAGGACTTAAAGGAAGAAAGAAGAATTTTAGATGTCCATAGAAAGAGAAAACTTCTTTTTTACAGGGATGCGAGAAAGACCTCACGCCTAAAGGCCTTCACTTGGCTACCACATGGTAGGAAGAAATTTCCCCAGACAGGTATTTCCATTATTCAGGAAAAAGACCCTTATTTTCCCTCTGATGGTAAAGTGGGAAATGGCTCTGGTGTAGCATGTCAGCTGTTATGTCCATTCAGAGCTACTTCTAGCAAGTGCCAGGTACCAGAGATCTGGTGCATCGCAAGAAAGCGATGGTGCCTCATTTTCTTTTTTGGGGGGAAGGTGAGACAGAAAAAGATGAAAGAAATCAGCCAGCACGTCCAAAGCAGAGCTAAGTGCTGTTTATCCATGCCGTCAAGACAGGACAGGCATGTCTGGTGTTGTTATTTACATGTGGGGGTAAGCCTGTGTTTGGTTGTTTTTTTTCCTATGAAGCACCTCGTGATAGCAGAACTCTTATGTCTGTTGGGCAGGTTTGAAAGAAGATTAATCATGGGGATTAATCATGCTGTAAGATTTTGCTCTCTTTTCAATCATAGTACTGCATATAACTTGGCATCACTAATAAGAACAATTGCTTTAGGAAGAACAAAACTTTTCATTCTAGCTATTCTGTAATGAGAGTGAATAGGTATTTGATAGTGTCACTGGGAAAGGTCAGTCCTGTGAATTGTGGTAACTTCTATAAACTGGTGCTTTGCATCCTTTTTTTGTAACTTTCAGTGGTAACTGATCAGTCTTGAGAGATAAACATCCTCATTGCAGATAAGCAAAATTTCTTCTCTCAGGCTAACATTAAGTAACCATTTTACTTTGCTTCTCTATAGAGTACCGCAGTATTAAGGATGTTCTTCTGCATTTTGCACTACTGGAAAAAATCAAATAGTTTTCTGTTTCCAAGCACTTATTATTGTTTCTAAAGTTTTCCAAGGTATTAGGCTATCTTTTGATGAAAGATAGTAATTATTGAAAGGATGATTTTGGAGAGGATATTTATTAGAGACAGCAAAGGTATGGCAGTTCTGTGCAGTATGATTGAATGACTGTAATTGTATCCACTTTTGCTTTTGAAGCGTAGCTTAATTTCCCTCACATGAATATAAGATAGGAATTAAAAGTATTAATGCTTAGAGGAGTGGGGTTTTTTTCCTTTTAAAAATTATGTTATTATGTAGGTTTTGTTATTAAAACATTCTAGGAAGTAGATCATCATGAAAAGTATTTCTTTAACTGACAGTCAAGCAATTATAACTGGTCTTCAGATGAGTAATGAGAGGCTAGACAAGTAGTACGCATGTAGATGTCACAGTTGTCCTTCACCACTTATGGCCATTAGCAGGAGTTCAACCTGTTCTGTCATTATCCTGCTGACACTGTACAACAGGTTGTATCGCATTGGCACTGGCTTCCATATGTCAGCACATCTGTGAGCGGTCAACTCAACCAACCATCTTCACGTCCCCCACTTTTGCCAGGGATCTTGCTTGAAGCATATTTTCAAGGAGACAAGAGCGCACATCTTTTAGTTGTCAGATTTCTGTGTATCAGCATGGATTAATTCCCTTTTTTTTTTTCCCCTAATACTGGTTTGTAAGTGTAGGGCATTTCCAGTAAAGGCATTGTGTGGTGTGAAATTCCCTCCCTCCTCTTTTTTTTAATTTTTTTTTTGTTTGTTTTCTTTTGTGGCTTCCCCCCCAAAACAAATGCACTAATCTGAAATATTTTTCCACAGAACACCAGATATTTAGAATTATATACAACATCACATAGCATGCTATGTATATGAAGGACAGCTTAACTATATGTTAAGCAGTGTTAACAATGACATAATTTATCAGTCAAAATAAATGACTCAAACCTTACATAGCATCTTTACAAGTCACTTTTGCTGCCACTGCACTTTTAAAGTGGTAGCTGCTACATTCCCATCATCCTTGTTACCGTTAAAATTCAAGCATGTAGCTTTACGTGAGGTTGGAAGAGGGTTTAGTACAAGCACAGAGAAGCCTAAATAATCTTGTGCTCGTAGATACACTATGTGCTAGTAAAATGAAAGACGAAGAGAAACGAAAAATGCCATGGCTGAGTTCATTTCACCCCCCCCTCCCCTTTCAAGCTAATAAACCAGTGTGGAACATTCGGGTAAACTGTTTTCCCTTGAAATACCATTTAGTAAATTAATTTTCATCTGAAATGCTTATTGTGTGTTCATCAGTGTGAGGTTACACTGCAAACTGTAAACAGCAACGAAAGGCATGTGTGGGGCTTTTTTCTGATTGGCATTGCAGATCTAGCTCTGTGAGCGGTGCCTACCATGAAAAAACCCTCCTGTAACAGTGACGGAGCATGCAGTCTTTGCCTGCTTCTTTGACAAGTAATTATTCATTTTTCTTCCTTTTTACTACAATGTCTCTTGCAGTGGCCCGGCTTCTGTGGCCAAAATAAATAAATAAATAAATCTCATTGGTACCAGGATCCAGGTTGTGTAAATGCAAGATTTTGTTTTCTTGCTGTACACCGGAGCTATTAATGTGCACATATTGGAGGAGATGGGATGAATATACCCATTGATTCCCACTGTCTCAGGAAAACAAGAAATTTCTCATAAATAAAACTAATGATAATACTGTGGCTAACTAACTAGGTATCTCAGAATTGAACTGATTTTGGCATCTGGGTTAAAAAAAAAAAGATTATTTCAGATTGCTGGCCATTTAATTAAAGAAACAATGGGAAAGCTTCTAGGAAACAGAAAAGTGAAAGTGTGCATGCATGTAAACGTGTGCATGCAAGTATGTATTTATTTTTTTAATGTATATTGAGTGTTTTATTGGTTCCAAAATAAAAATTCAGTGCTTGTCAGAATGTATTTGGGTTTTATAATTAAATTAATTAAAATAAAACATTTGATTTTGGTAGAAGCAACAAATTGCATTTTAATAATATTAAACAAAAATATTTAATTTTTAAGAGAAGTATTTCAAGTTTGAATGAATTGATTTTTTAAAAAAAAATTAAATTAATTTTTTAGGTTCACCTGCACATGCAAAAAAAAAAATTTACTTTAAAAAAATTTGACTTTAAAAAAGATCACCCACCCTGCTGATTCCAGATTTTATAGCAAGCCTTATAGTAGAGTGGCATCATTAAATCATTTTTAACTAGGGTTATTGTCAACTTTTTGTCAAAAAGTAGATACAAAGTACAGACGTGAAAGTATCATATTTGTAAATGTGAAGATGTTGTTTTGCATATGCAGGTCCAGATTTATTCCACTTAATTTTAGGCACTGACCTTAGATGCCTCGTCACCTTCGATCCTTCTCCAGTTACATCCCAAAGTGCCTCCAGCGAGCAGTTCAGAACTGAGCCCCTTCTATCGCTGCCCTGCCTGTAGCCCGGGGCTGCCGGGCCCTAACTTGGCATCTCGACATCTTGCCCAGCTTTAAGTTTTACTCTCGTAGGCACGGTGCACGTCTGATGCGTTTTGTGATCGCCTTTAATTTGTCCTGCCCATGGGCACAGATTTCTGAAGCAAACCCGAGCAGCTTTGGTCTATGAGTGGGAAAGAAACCTCACCTTCAGGAAGCCTAGAAGAGCATGGCTGGGCAAGTAAGATTATTGTGCCTGGAGAAAATATTGACAGGTATTTACAGCTCGATGTGCTGGTTAGCCAGAGCGCGCAGGCTGAGGCTGAAGATGAAAACTGGCTCAACCTGCGTTTAACAAAATTGAGTAACCAAGTAAGTGGTTGCTTCTTCTGGCCGCTCCGACGGTTTGATAAAATTCCTTTTTGAGCTCTGCTCAGCCAGTTGTCTCCTGTGCTGGATTTTGGAAGGGGTGCACATCGTTATGCCTGCATGTGCTCTTCCCAGTGGGCAGTGAGAGTCACAGCTGCCATTTGGTGGTGTTACTGGAAATGCAAAAATCTGCACTTTCAAATCCCATTTTAGATTTGAATCCAAGACTGCAATTAAAGATCTAAAGGGTAACTTGCCTGGTAAGACAGGTGTGGCTTGGCCAGTAAGTTACAGTTAATGTGAATAGAGATATGATGATAGTGAATATTTACACAGTCTCATTTGGGGTTGCAAGAAGCTGGAGATCCAAATTGTTTATGTGAAGCCTTCTAGCTATGGTTATCTTAGTAAGGATAACACCTTAAGGGTCTATCCATGTATTCATACATGTATTTTGTAATTTCTATGTGATCTATGCCTGCAAAATATGATATTTAGAGTATATTTTGATGCTGTGAGTAGCAAAAAAAGGAATCTACAGTTTTTGAATAGCAGTGATTGGGACTGCTGAATGGCTGTCTTATGAACAGATGCAACATTACCCCTGTGCAGTTGGCTAAAACACCACTGGTTTAAATTGTAGCATAGCCTGAAACAGAGGTTTTTCCTCTTTTGTTTTATGAGGCTCATGTGGATGCTGCTGGTGGCCTTTTTACAAGAATTGCCTTTCCTGTGGAGCCTTTGCTTTTTTTTTTTTGTCCCGTGTAGTAAAGCGTTAACGATACAAACTCAGCCAGTGCCAGTGTCCCTTCTGTGTCCTTGGGCTGACTCGCAATCTGGCTCATCTTCGCTGGTGCTGTGGCCAGACACCACGGAGGAGGGCAGCTCGAAGGGTAGTGTAGACTGAGAGGACAAGGGCGGCACCAGATGTGTATTTTCCAAAGCACATAGACCCTTTCCTTCAAGACTTTTAGTTTCTAGAGATGGAAAGTTTGGAAGTATGCCGTTTTGTTTTGTTTTGTTTTGTTTTGTTTTGTTTTGTTTTGTTTTAAGAAGCTGTTGCAGTCTTTGGTGACTTAGATCTCTGTTTAACCTGAGTAGCCACTATATATTATTCTAGGAGGTGGGTTTGTAATCTGGGAATTTCAGACAGTCATTCAGTATCGCATATCCAAAAGGTAGTGATCTTATTATTTATGCATGTCCTGGTTTGAGGTAAAACAGAATCNAGAAGCAATATCTTTTTCAGTTGCAGCTCTAATGCTTTTTAGCTCATTGGGGATCTCAAAACCAAAGCAAAACAAAAAAAAAAACCCAAACGCTTCATTCAACTTTATTGTACAAAGGATGTCTGTGGCACATGGATATACAAGAAGTGCTTATCACCCGCCTCGTGAACAAAATCACAGGATGGCTGGAGAGCTGCAGCCTCGTGGCTTTCTCCTGCAGGCTACTTCACGCACTCAGCCCAAGATGCTGCTCAGTGCTGTTTTGGGGATGGCCAGGGAAATCCCCACAGGGGGCTGCCATGTAGGAACCGATTCTGGTGGGCTTGGGGTGGGTGTATCCGCCACCTGTGCTTACGGATGTGGCACGGAAATGAGGCTTTAAAAAGTTTTACCAAGGGTTATAAAGTTTGGATGGGATGGACCACACTATCCCCCATCTTCTAAACTTGGTTAGTGTGAGGAAAGAGCATTTTATCAGGATTTTCTTTTTAATGCTGGCTATTCAGATTAGTAAAGTAAGCTAACGGTGATAGGAAATTTAGTGATATTAAATCACAGTAACAATGTGGACACTTCATGATATTCCATGGGTTGTCCAGGTAACTTGTTTTGGTGCACTCGAAAATTGCAAAAAAAGCTAAAATTTGCAATGTTTTTGTATTCAATATGCAGTGGGAGAAAAATACTCGATATACTTGGCTGTTATGATGGGTGAATCAGGAAAGTTAATTTGAATTAGTGCAGAAGACTTGTGAAATTTCAACCTATGTCATCTCAGATTTATTTTTTTTTCTCTCAAAATCAGTTTGGTATACAATTCCTATAAGCAGCTTTGGGGGAAAAAAATCAGACAGTGTGTAGCCAATTTATTACCTGCTTTTGCAGACCTGATACGATAGCTTTTGGAATCTGGATTCAGATGCATTGTCTGAATCAAAACAACTGTGAAGAGATTGTCTCATCAGTTTTGGGCTCTTTCCATTTTAGGTATGGAGGTGCGTTTTGTTTGCTTTTGGCAATAGTATATGTTTTAATATGAATTTCAGACGTGAAGTATTGCAGTTTGTTAGACTGTACAACAGGAGTTTGGATGTGGATATGATGTGAGTTGATAATTCATGATGCTAAAAGGTCCTTTTAAAACTTTATAAGAGTAACTCTTAAAACAGGAGAGTAGTTAACTCTTTCTACCAAAAAAAACCCACCCCAAACCCTGGCTTTTCTCATTAGCAGTGCTCTTAGAATGGAAATCCTACATTTAGAGCATTTATCTCGCAATATCTGTAACATTAATTGAAGAATGTTTTCTTAATAACATTTGAAATCCATATGCTTATGTGATGCTACTTATTTTTAGCATGTTTACCATCTTACTCATTGACTGTTGAATCAGTTGAGGAAGCTGCAGGTACCTGGACTGATTGACTGTGGAGGCATTCAGAAGAGCTGGTTAAACATGCTTTTGTTTAAGAAGTTAAGGAATTCTCTTTTGGATTCTGACCTGCAGTTTTTCTTTGTTTGTTTGATGCATAACTTTGTGACTTCCCTTCCATTTCAAGATCATCTTTTTCCATTCAGACTACAGTGCTGTTTCTGGTTTACTATATACAGACTTTTTTATGTGCATTTGAGATTTCTTTTTAGTAGAGAGAAGGGGGAGTTAGCAAGGGAGGTTAAGCACTATGAAAATTGGGACTGTTTGGTGATACAGAAGTACTGGTGCAGTCTGTCAGCAAGGTGCTGCCAGTGTGGGTGAAACTTTGCTGGCAAAACTGTGTTTTAGTCAAGCCGTCCCCAATTCGGTCAAAATGCTACCCAGGTGAAAGCGCAACCTTGTTGGTGTAATTGCAACCACACCAGGACCTTCCTAAAGCCTCATTAGATCCATCAGGGATTGCACCTATTTGTACCCCTGACATCCAACAGGAGTCTCATGTAGACTTTGCCTCACTAAGAACCTCCCAATGTAAATTTAAATTCCTTACCACTTCTTTCGTAGGGCTCCTCGATTTAAGGGGTTCCAGCAGCAGGACAGCCAGGAGCTTCTGCACTATCTGTTGGATGCAATGAGGATTGAAGAAACAAAGGTAATGTCTTTGTGTGTGTTTTTAAATAACTTATTTGACTGTATGGTAAACTTTGCTTCAATGTTCTTTATGTTCCCCATGTTTTAAAAATGTACTTAATGGAGTAGCAATGGCTCGTTTTGTTATCTTGAGAAAAATAATGACTTTTGTGAAAGAGGAATTAATTATGTTCATGTTGATAGGTTAAAACTGCTGATTGGAATAAAAGTTTAACTTTCAGAAAGACTATGGTAAGTAGATCATGGTAACTTTGGGAATCTGAATTGTTTGCCGTTATTATTGATGAGAAGCTCAACATGAGCCGGCAATGTGTGCTTGCAGCTCAGAAAGCCAACCGCATCCTGGGCTGCATCAAAAGAAGCATGGCCAGCAGGTCAAGGGAGATGATTCTGCTCATCTACTCCATTCTGGTGAGACCCCACCTGGAGTACTGCGTCCAGCTCTGGTGCTCTCAACATAAGAATGACATGGATCTGTTGGAGCAGGTCCAGAGGAGGGCCACGAAGATGATCAGAGGGCTGGAGCACCTCTCCTATGAAGACAGGCTGAGAGAGTTGTGGTTGTTCAGTCTGGAGAAGAGAAGACTCTGGGGAGACCTTATAGCACCTTTCCAGTATCTGAAGGGCACCTACAAGAAAGCTGGAGAGGGACTTTTTACATCGGCATGTAGTGATGGGATGAGGTGTAATGGCTTCAAACTGGAAGAGGGTAGATTTAGAATAGATCTCAGGAAGAAATATTTCACTCTGAGGGTGGTGAGGCACTGGAACAGGTTGCCCAGGGAAGTTGTGGATGCCCCATCCCTGGAAGTGTTCAAGGCCAGGTTGGATGGGGCTTTGAGCAACCTGGTGTAGTGGAAGGTGTCCCTGCCCATGTCAGGGGCATTGGAACTAGATGGTCTTTAAGGTCCCTTCCAACCTAAACCATTCTATATTGCTATGATAATGCACCATTAGGGCAGCAGAGGGGTGTAATTGCAGGGCAGGGTGGGAGCAACCTCTCCCTGCCTGGTGATGGGGCCTGTAGAAATACTGCCCGAAAGGTCACTTAAAATTCTCACCATCTTTCATTACTCTTTTGTGGTAGCTACTGTAGCTGTCACTGCTCTCTAATAATAAACAACTCATAAGGTCTCCCCGGAGCTGCCTTTTCTCCAGGCTGAACAACCCCAACTGTCTGCAAACACATCTTTATCACCTCGGGCTGCTCTGCCACAGACAGTACTAGTAAAAGCTCTCCGTCTTTTTTAAAATTTTATTTAATTATCCCATGTTTCGGGTCTGTAGCTGGCATGACAAACGGTGAACATCAGTCCCATAGTGACCCCAGCAGGAGCTCAGCAGCTGCCCCGTGGCCTCCCCACCACGCCGGCTCCTGCTGGGGACAGCCTGCCTGCCGCAACCTGTCTGCCACCGGAGCCCTGTAGCGGAGGTTACAGGCGCTAGCCTTTCCCTTTCATGCTGCTTTTAAACTTTACTCTTGGAAGAGGGAACAGCCCTGCTGAAAGGGCAGCCGGATGCTTTGCTGTCCACCTGCAAGAGAGCTGAACGTGGCCATCCCTGCTACCCTACACCTACCGGGATTAATTTTTTTTAAACCCTAAGAGTTTTGATGAGAAATACATGTGATTTATAACATGGCAGTAGTTACAGGAGCTAACAAAAAATCACATTACACTTTTGCCTTTTCTCTGTGGTTTTGTATATTGTGTCCAACACCCGTGTCGAACTTTTCCCTGTCCACGTTAAAAAAAGTTTGAAAGTGTGTATGTACACAAGTGGATTTTTTAAGATAAAAGCTTGTCGATACTACAATGAAGGTGACATAGCGTCTGCCGTTTCCAGCAATGTGGGCCGGAGATGGTTTCACACCCGGGCCTGAAGTGGCTGAACCCTGCTGCTAATTGATTAATGTCTGCTGCCATTGTCCCCAGCGCCCTGCCCATTCAAAGACTATGTCTTTCTTTGACCTAAATAAATGGTTCAACGCGCTAATCCCAACAAAAGGGTTGCTTATGGCCCTAAACCCATTTATAGTGCTCGACTTCATGAATTACCTATTGATTAGTCCTTTTAGTATATTGTTGGCTTTAAGATGAACAAAGCTGAGCTCGGGGCAGCGGGAGTTAATTCACAAGCCAGGTCACATACTCATAAGGTGGTAGTATGACTTGGTCTGATGGGTGCCTGAACTGGAAACCAGACCTCCGACGCTGTCTGTCATAGTGTCATATGTGGCTTGCAAGTGTTATTTGCTGCCTGCACGCAAGAGTTATTTATTATTCTTTTCCTGTTAGGACACAGGTTTGGGTTACTTGCAGAAGGTTTGCTATCCCTGTTTGTCTCTAGAATGGTACTTTGCTCCAACTGTGACTTGCGTGTCACATGTCATTGTAAATGTCATTTGCACACCCACATGAGAGACTTGTACACGTTACTGGAGTTTGTGGATGAGAGAGCCGGTATGTTTGCCGGGAAGAAGGGAAGCACAGGTTGGGCAGGCTGCAGCGTTCCCTGGCTCCGGACCTGACGCAGCCTCCGTCTTCCTTCTCCCTCTCGGCAGCGCGTCGGGGACAGGGCTGAGCCACCTTTGTGCCAGCCCGTGGGGTTCTGCTGCCAGGGTACACCTCGGGGGCACACAGCATCCCCGTAGCCCAGGGCAGCTGAGAAATACCAGGGGAAGCACCCCCTGTTTTGAGATGCAGCTACAGCTCACCTGTATGAATTTTCTTCTTTCAAAAAAGGATTTTCCGAGCAAATGTTGATGACATTTATATGGATTCTTAAAAAGTTTAGTACCGCTCCTAAGGTTTTCTAACATAGCTTTGAAATGCGCAGTGCTAGAAAGTAAACAAGTAATAAAAATACTGCTCAAACACAGTCACTGAAGTCTGACTACTGAAAGATACTTAGCTGCCTTCAAGTATTTTGTATCCTAGCAAACAGTAATAGTCCATTTTTCTTCAGCATTCCCCCCTCCCTGCCAACAGGGGAAGTAAATGGAAAGTATTTGTTCACTGAAAATCTTATAGTTTCTTGATAACCTCTCAAGCACTCTACAACAGCCCCCTTTTTAAGGGGAGGACATTTTTCCATGGTTACCTGCTATGGTTAAGCTCATGTAGCTTTGACACTGTTAGTATGTAACAACAGTAGTTTTAAAATATTAAATTATACTTATTTTATGGAAATAAGAGTACCTAAAGCCTAATCATATATTAATACTTTTTAGAATGTTTACACTTAAAATACTTGCTAAATGGTTTTGTTTTTTTTTTATTTAATTATAGCGTATACAAACTGGTATCTTAAAAGCATTTAATAATCCAACTACTAAGACAGCAGATGAGGAAACTAGAAGAAAAGTCAAAGGTATGCAACTCTTTATTGAATACTTTTAAAAATGCACAAGTTTTTAAGTACCATTTTCCTCAAAACTTACTATTGCAAACATCAGTCCCGAAGTACTGTAATTACAAGACTTTTATTATGTATTATTCTAGTGCCACCTAGTGCGTATCTGAAGGATAGAGAGCTTAGTATGTGCTGACTTGCATCTTTGTATCCAGGATAAAGTCTTCCCCTGTATTAATAATGCCTCTTGTAATGATAGGCAGAAATTAATTTTGTTTTCCAAAATAATTTGCTGCATCTTCAGGTTTGTTATATAGCCACAATCATTGTATCACTCAGAGAGGCCACTTTCCATAAATAAAACTGATTTCTGTCAGCTGTCTGATACTGCGAGAACTCTAAATATGATTGCAAAGCCAAGATAGGAAGCTGTTTCCAAAGAAGACATGTTTTTTTTCAAAACAAGCATTTTTTAATTACTTTTTGTGTGTGTGTATTTATGCAAAAGTTCTAATTTTGGTAATTTTGCTTTAATTAACGTTTTAATAATGATTAAGCTGTTTTGAAAGTCACCTTTCCAAAATCTGCAACAGTTAAGGCATAGAGATGTATTAGAAGAGGCTTTGGTCTCCTTTTTTAGAATTTTGTAGTTTCAAACACCATTTAGAAAGGGTGACAACTTGTCTGCTACCCTAGTGTCTATATCAAGGCAATACAATATTATGTATTCAAAAGAAATCTGAGATTTTATTTAAAAGGCTTCTTCTTGAGAGATACATTATTACTATTCTGTTACATTAGGTGGGGAATGAAGGATAAAAGGGCACTAAGATATTTTGAAATGTTGAGATAATACAGTATATGATGTTATTGTATTGTGTTCAAAACATTTTTAATATGTTTTAAATTGTACTTTCACAATGAATCTTAGAAAGAATTTTGTTGTACTTATAGTGTGGCATTGGATCTGTTATTTTTCACATTTAAAAAAGGCAATGTTTTTTCAGCATATGGAAGAGAGGGTGTGAAGATGAACTTCATAGATAGGATCTTTGTTGGTGAATTGACTAGCACTGTCATGTGTGAGGAATGTGAAAATGTAGGTATACTGGAATTTGGTTTGATGTGGAATAGATCACATACTGATTTGACAACGTTGTCTTGAAAGTATAAAATTGTGTTGCCAATTTTATACTTGTTTGTTTGTTTGTAAAAGCAAAACTTTATTGAAAGTTTCTCATTGAAAATGATTTATTCCTTCTATAAAGCATTATCCTCCACAAACCTAAGAAGAGGAGTCCTTTGAATTCAAAAAGGATTCAAGTCCTGGGCTTGATTTTACATCTAACTTAAGGCTGGAGGTTCCAAATTCTATAATCATCTGTGTTACACGCAATTTTATTTGATATTTTTAAAACACCTACATATATTAAAACGTAAATCCTCCTGCCTACTCTTCTGGGATATACACGAAAATTGGGAATCGCTTACTTTGAATTAGTATGAGTGGGGAAATGCTAAAATTACTTTTTTGTTCTTGAAGTATTTTTGATAATTAACGTAATAACTCTAATGAACAGCATATTCCTTTCATAATTAATATTACTGACATTTCATCATAAATGCTTTCCATGTTCCTTATAATTTGCTTTAACTTTGGAAGAGAAAAATCTTATTTGCATGACTTTTCTAATTGAATGTTACATTTCTGTTTGGTTTAAAACATTATATTTCATATTATAGAGATTAAGTAAATCAATCAGCCTGAATAATTAAGCACAGTCCTGCAGTGCCAGGTAAAATTCCCTCTGTGTGATGTGCAGATTACACTTCAATGTGCTACTAGCATCAATGAAGAACTTTGACTACATACAAAATAGAGGTTGTATGTATTTTGCGTGTCTCATTTATTTTTGCTGGATTCTTATATTCTGCCTGCAGAGGACTCGGGAATTTGCTAGCTGTAGCCCTTTGAGGAAGAGTTTAGCATTCGCTTTCCTTTGCCTGCGTTGGCAAAGATATTTTTGACTAATGTTCGTTCATGCAAACTCACTCTTTAGAGGAACCCCTGTTTGAAGAGCACTCCTCAGGCAGTCAGTCATCATAGTTACAATAGTTTTGATCTCATTTATTGCTTTACTGGAACCTAAACCCTGCCGAGTCCCTCGCACAACAGGTAAAAATAACCCTACAGTCCCTATCAAATGTCGCAGGTGGAAGACAGGGTCACAGATGTAAGAGAAGGGCAACGGTGACAGTAATTGAGGGTGTGTCTGTGTTCAGTAACCTACATGTACAACATGATTTCTATTTCTTTTTTTTTAAGGCATTGTTTTTCAGGCTTTCCAGAGGTAAGATAAGTCAGTTTCGGAAGGAATTTGATAACAGCAAGGGAGAGAGCTTAAGGAACAGGCTTGGACGAGATGTTCTAGGCAGATGGAAAGTGCTGAGAGTGTCTTTAGGTACAATTTGCCAGATATTTCCAATTTCAGCTCAGATTTTATATGGCTTATAGATAGCAAAGTAAAACTTCAGTACGGAAAAGAAGGATGAGTTTTTTTCAGTCCCCTTTTCCTCAGTAATTGGATTTATTTTAACAATTACTATTGTATGTTATGGCATGAAAATTTCTAATCAAGCTTTTGGCTGTAACCAGTAAGCCTTACTTAATCTTTTCTGAAAGTGTCAGGTTAGAACCTGTCACCTAACTGTCATTAACCAGTCCTTGCTGTGTAACAGTGTACAAGGTCAAACGCGGGCGCAGAAGTGTTCAGGGAGGAAACTCTGCAAGTTAGCTTTCTGCAGAATTGTGCCATCTATAAGGCCCACATGACTTGAAAATCTGTCTGGAGCTCAGAGGAACTGAGCACCACACTGCTCCTAGGTCCTGTAGTTTGTGCCCAGATGAATGGCTTTGTCCTTCATGTTTGTGTGCTGAAATTTTGTGCAGTGTTAGAAAGAATATCAGAGCTAACTTAAAATTAAAAAAAAAAAAAGTTTGTGGGAAGTTCTTCATTGTAGTTTCCACGCATCTGGTAACTAATTAGCTTTTTGTATAGTTCCTGATAATAATTTGATTTAAAAAAGGGAGCTATGTGCTAAACCCATATATTGTTCTCTGCATTTAATATGCATTTTCTCTTTTTCTTCAAGATTTCAACAGTAAAAGAACCTTTCATTGATCTTTCACTTCCTATAATAGAGGAGAGGGTAAGAAACAGAATATGTACTAAATAACTATTGCTTCCAGTGGATTGTTTTTACATACCTTTATGAAGATATTTATGGATATACACACAGTTTTGATTTCAAGCCTAAAACTGTATGTTTGTCCATAAATATGTGAAGGGTCATACATCTGTTCATTATAAGATTTTATATATATATAGACATACAATATCGTAAGTGCAAGTATTTTTAAATTAGTCCAAACTTGGAACAAATTATCATTGTAATTTACAGTATATGTAGGTGTGAGATTAGCTTAATTTAGTAGTATTTTTAGTGTATACTTATACAAATAGAATGATTATAAGCTTTTTTTTTTTAAAAAAAGGCCCAGAAAGTTAGATTCTAGCCTATTGGTTTGTATCTAGAGAACCTGAGTCCCTTGAGCTCCTTCATCACATCTTAAGGTGGTAGGCTGCACAAGAGACTGATGTATGGGGAGCTATGTCCCCTTTGATAAAGTCACATCTCGTGCAGCTATGCATGTGTTTATACAGTACTGGAATGGATTATTTGGTATGTATTCTGTACAAGAACTCTGTATCATTTCTATTTCTTGTGGCTCTCAGTTGATCCTTCAAAGTTGTTGACAGTGTGTTCGTGATAAATAAAATTAGAAAGTAGTCTTATACTGCGATTCAGGGGCCAGTTAATTGGATTTATGTAGGTTACTCTTTTCTAAAGTAAAGGAAAAAAAAACCGACATTCATCTTTTCTGTAGGTTGCAAAGGAATACAAAATTGGCATATTTCCTTTCCTAATTTCCTGTCTAATTTCATAGGTTGCAAAACCTGTGCCTTTGGGAAGAACAGGTAAAGGTAAAAGTATACAAGAGGCAGATCTTGGTCAGTATAACTGTTCTTCTATCACTACATTGAATAATCAACCCAAAATTGTCAAGAAACACGCTTTAACAAAAGATAAGGTAAGAACTTAAATACTTGCACTAACCAGTCATCTTGAGTTTATTCTGAAGTTTCTAGGGTTACAGGGGTGGGAATTTTGACACCTGTCAATGGTAGGTTTTTTGTATATATATAGCTGACATTGACTTGTTTTAAAATATTTAGGTCATTATTAGAAGTGTGAGAAAGGACCGTTATTGGGAACCACTTAGTTTTCAGTTAACAGGGTTTCTTTTGTATGGAAGAAAATAATAATCTGCAAGTTGTTTTCAATTCATGTTGCTTTTGGTTTTGTTGACTGCTTTTCTTTTGCTGTCCTCGTAGTTTGCTCCTGGTTGCAATCACAAGAAGTGTCGTGCCGGCTCAGGGGGCAGGCAGGGCAGCGTTAGTGCCTCCCCCGGGGATTAGTTGGTAGTGGGCACAACAAAAATAGTACAGCCAGCAGAGATTCTTGGGGGACTGAGAGCACGGTTTCTGTGGTCCACTTGGCCGTCAGCAGCCTGAGGGCTGGGGAGCTCGGTTCAGCCCGTCTCCAGTGCAGCCTCCTAATACGGTTCTTCCTAATGGGTTCTGCAAATACGGCAGCCTAACAAAATTGATTGTATGTATGTATTAGTGTTTAGAGATTAAAAGAAATCTGTAGTAATTACTGTGCACATATATTATTGTTAATGAAATGTGACAAAGGCTCTCGTTGTCATTATTGTCATATATTGTCATCATATGTCATATACTGTCATGATTAACATTCTTTTTTTTAATAAGCCTTATCATCCATATAGGGTTATGTGGCCAATTAGAATCTTAATAATAGTGTTAATACTGATACATAAAACACAATTACTGAAACATTTTCAAAATTAAGAAAATAAAATATAGTATGGATTCAATAAACTAGATTAGATAGACTAAAGGAAGCAACAACTCTGCTTTCAATAAGAATGGATAAAGTGACCTATGAAGTATGTCTGTCTAAGTGGTGAGGCTCTGTAATTCTCCTCTCCCCCTCCATCTTTTCAGACATGTATTTATCAATATTTTAGTCTCTTTTTAAAAATTATTTTCAGTGTAATATATCTGTTCTGCAGTAAAGCTGCTAATCCAAACCAAACAATTGTGGAATTCAGTCAGTGTTTGTTGATGTTTTGTGACTTCAGTTCATCAGTTTGTAAGTTTGGTTGTGAAAATGGGGGTGTCCCGTGGGTGGCTTTGTAGGCAACGGAGTACCTGAACACTCCTTGTTAGGCTTTTCTCCTGAAATGGGGAGCTTCACAATTTTAGTAATTTTTGACTGCTGTTTGCATAATATCCCTGAACGCTAGCAGTAATTTCAGATGAGTTCTTTTCCCTCTTCTCTATTTAAAAAGCAAGCAAGCTTAACTGAGACAAGAAATGGTCCTAATGGAAAACAGTTTTGGGGGTTTGTAATGATTTTTATTGGGATTTTATTCTTTTTTTTTTTTGCTAAACTGTCCACTTGCTTGTAAGTTTAAGGACTTGAATTATGAAGTCATACATTTAGTGTAGGTTTAGACCCTGTTTAAGAAAATATTCAGGAATATTTTTTTGTCTTTCACATGGTCTTCATTTGGACTTAAGCTCTTGCTTAAAGTTTAAAACTGAGTACTCTTCTTGAGGACTCTTCATGAATTGAGTCTATGGTATATATTTAAGGGATAAGAGTGAACAAAGTTCAGTGCCTGCAAGTTAGGTGGTTACCTGTAGTGCTTAGCAGTTTGGTACCCATGACCTGGAGTGGGATCCAAAAAAACCTTCTCTACCAAATGAGAAGCTACCTAAAGATAGTCAGTAGGAAATACTAAACGCAAAGCCATACCTAAAGTTACACCCTCACTGCAGCTTAGGCACACGGTCAGGTGTGCAGAAGGGTATTTCCCTCCACTCTGGGTCCCTGTTATGGAAGCAACCCATGAAACTTAGTTTCTGTAGTTTGTTCTGTGAAAGCACTGATGTGAACTTAACTTGTTTGTTTAAAGGTGCTTTATTAATGCCAGGAAAAAGAAGATGCAAGTGCAGGGCTCCTGATGCTCAGAGGGCATTACGAGTCTTATTTTAGGAACGTGCCTAGACTATAGGTTATGAGATCATGGCAATTTTGGATTGTTTTACCTGCTATCTGAGTGAGTCCTACTGAAAGGGTCTGTGCCCTGTTGGGGACCATAAAAACTCCCCTGAATCAGGTCCTAACACACTAAATACACATGAAGAAAAATGTAACAGAATAACCATATAAAGACTGATAGGAGAAAAGAATGAAACAGAAGTAGAAAAAGGACATGTGGTAGAAGCAAAGGAAAGGATGGAAAGAAGAAGGTGCAGACACTGATTGCTATAGGAGAAAAGACCTAAAACTCAAAGCGTTAAGGTGAATGGAAGGACACTGAAATCACTGGAATTTTGATCCAACTCACATAAAGGAAAAATAAAAGTTGCTCATTTCTTTTAGAAAGAAGCCAAACGGAAGAAGGAAAGGAATCATGAACATTTATAAATCACCTAAAATTATGGCAGCTTTGGGTTTTTTTTAAATCTACAGTTGTAGTTTTCTGTGGCAGCAAAGTTTTTTTTCTTCTTGCAATCTTGATAAAATTAAAAAATAATCAACTTCAGATAATACACAAATTAGCAAACATACTACTAGGGATGTTTTATTAATTCTAAGACAAGTGCCTGCAAGGTGAGTTGAATTTTCTTCTGGAGGTGCTCATCAGCTTCGGCCTCTGATGGGAGGCAAGGGGACTAGCTTAAACTTGAGAACCTTTAAGAAGCTTAAGTTAGATTAAGTGAATATGACTTCCAGTGTGCCATCCACATCTGTCACAAAGTGAATGTAATTAGTTGTGGGAAGTATTGATCTCGCAGTAAGTATAATGCTCTTAGCTGACAGGGGTGTAGGTTTCTAATCCTAAATTGGTTTAAAAAGATCTTAAGGAGATCAACTAGCTTAAACATGGGAGAGATGGAGAATATAAAAGAATAGGTTTAATTTGCTTTGAATTTGTCATGTTTTGAAAGCTATGTTAGATCACAGATCAGTTTTCTGTTTCTGCCCTATATTACTGAAATAACAATGCCATAATTTACAGAATCAGTTGAACCAGGAGAGACGACTTGCCAGGAAAGCTTCCTCTAATGAAGAAGAAAGAAGTCCTGTTATCATGCAGGAGAAAAACAAAAAGCTTGAGCTGGAAGGTAGCTCTGGCGTCCTGTACTCCAAAGATACAACTGCTGACTCCGCTGTAAATGGAAGTCAGACGGACGGCAGTGAGAAGGAAGCCAGCCGCTCTGAAAGCAGCTTTGATGCAGACAGTGAAGCCTCAGAAAGCGAAAGTGCATCTAAGCAAACAGCTTTCAGCCCACCTGGCAACATGTCTGGTTTGCATGTCAACCACATAAATGCTAAAATGCCACACAACAAACCAAGTGACGGTAATGATGAGATGATTTCCAGTGCCATATCCAAACTCAGCTTCTGTGATACTATGAACGAAGATAAAAAATTGAGCCGAGGGGATCCAGCGTTAGGTTTATCAAATAATTCCGTGTTCTCAGTAGACAAATCCCCGCTATCCCAAAACCCTCAAAATGCTTTCCAGACGCTTTCCCAAAGCTACATAACTAGCTCAAAGGAATGTTCTGTTCAGTCCTGCCTTTACCAGTTCACCTCTGTAGAGCTCCTGATGGGGAACAACAAGCTTTTATGTGAGAGCTGCACAGAAAGGAAACAGAAGTATCAGAAGAAAACCAACTCCACAGGTAAAGTGCTTGCATCTGTCTGGGCACTACAAAATTGTGTCTCAAAACCTGTGTGCTCGCTGCTCTTTTCTTGGTCCAGCACGGGCCTCCCCCTTGTGGGTAAATAGAAAACATCTCCACAAGTAGAACTTGTAACAACTTCAAACTTCATCCTGCGAGAGCAACAAGACTAAATTTTATATTGGAACATAATTGCAGATGTAATTTAGAATTTATGTTGCATCTTTTCTTTATTTTACCCAAGATAAGTAATTTAAAGATGACCACAAACTGAATAGGCTCATTGTTCGATACTAATCTTTGCTGTGGTTTCTGTTCTTTACAAACCCAGAACCTTTGAAATAAATGCTGTAATATTCAGCTCTAGCAACTTACATACTCGGGGAAGTCATGTAATTAAGTATGTAAGAGAGGCAAAAAAAGACATTTGTAATGAAAAGGGAAGAAAAACTTAGAAAGATTTGCAAGAATGGAGATGAGAGAAAACTACCTTCTTGTGACAATGTTTTCCTTGATGTTTGTATAGCCCAAGCAGACCATTAGGGTTCACTGAGTGAGAAAAACAATTTAAATATAATGAAAAATAAACTTTTTAAAAGGACTGGAGGATTTTTTTTTAATGTGTAGTAATTCAGAAAGATAAAAATAATTAAGATCTTCCGATTATTTGTAAACAAAATATAAAGGGAAGCCTTACAGTAACAAAAAATCGCCTGTTTGCAGTGGGTTTGTAGATATCTGAAGAGATACAAGTTAAGCATGGATAAATTCAGAAAAATCTAAAAAAACAGTCTTATAATCATTCATTTATCATTATTGGGAAAATCAGTTCATAATTAATCATTATTTTTTTTCCTTCTAAAACAAAAGATGTAAGAAGTCACCCACTTCTACTTGAAATGCTCCATTCTACCTCAAATGAAATATTTTCCTTTGGCTGTGCATAAAACCAGTAAACGAATTAATTATTCAGTGAACAAAATGCTTTTACTGTAGGGCGAGCCACTGAGCTATTTTTGGTAAGAGCCCCAGATTCAATTCCCTCTGCACCACAGGGGGATCGGAGGCCACGTTTCCCAATGCTGTGTGCTGAAGGCAGCAGATGATGAGGCATCCTGAAGTAGACACCCCCCCCATCAGGCCTTTCTCTTAAATAAGCCCAAAGTATGGAGCCATTCAGAAAGAACTGAAGAATGTAAAATTAATCTCAATCTTAGTGGTTAAGACATTAGGATAGATGAAGAGACCTGTGCCTTCCCTTTCTTGTTCCGGTGATCATCCGTTTATTTCAGGTGAAGTGATAGATACACTAGATTACTAGTGGTGGTGCTTTTTACTTGGGTGCTATAGTAACAGACAACGTAGGTATCTCAGCGTGCAAGCTGACCTAGATAGTGTACATGCTTAAACTTTTGATCTGATTTGCGCAGGACAGGTTAAAATCATGCTCAGATTTGACAGATGATGTTCATTAAAAATGGGAAAAGTGAGAAAATATTTTTCTGTTACTCCACAAAATTTCCCTTGGATTTTATACAACATGTACAAATTCATTGCAACGTAGATCTAGTCTATCAGATGTTTAAAAAATACTTAAATGCTGTGTGACTGTCCTACTTTACAAATTATTTTGATATTCATAAATACAGAAAAGAAAATGGACGGTGTCTACACAAATGCTCGGAAACAGCTGCTGATTTCTTCAGTTCCTGCTATTCTTATTCTGCATCTGAAAAGATTCCACCAGGTAAAAGGCCAAAACCCTCTTGTATATTCCTCTGCCTCACTGGTGGACAAGCAATTCTTCAAGTGTCATTGTGCATATCGATATTTGCTTTTTATACGGAGAACTGGTAGAACCACTATTTGAAACATGCTTATGGCTTTTTTTTTACTATCTAATACCTTCAAAAGCGCATTTAGGCAGTATCCAGGG
This sequence comes from Anarhynchus alexandrinus, assembly GCA_008711295.1. Classification (NCBI taxonomy): domain Eukaryota; kingdom Metazoa; phylum Chordata; class Aves; order Charadriiformes; family Charadriidae; genus Anarhynchus; species Anarhynchus alexandrinus. The sequence continues at coordinate 1,384,188 of VUYV01000172.1, forward strand.
AAACCTGGATCATGCCTAACGTGTCCGTCATGCTTATGTGTAGCAGCGCTGTATTGAAAACAGAACAAAGAATGTTTAAATCAGTTACAATCTTATTCTTGGTTTTGGTTTGGTTTAATAGTATAGTAATGTACCTTAGCTTTAAAAAGCTTCCTAGTAAAAATACCTATTTTACAGTCTTTTTTTTCTTCTCTTTTGAAGGCTGGTTTGAGTCTACGGAAAGTAAATAGGCATGTGGATTTCCCACTGATTTTAGACTTAGCACCATTTTGTTCCGCATCTTGTAAGGTACTGATTTAAAATCTTTATTTTTATTGTACAGTTGTTGCCCTGAGCACAAGTTAAACTGGATTGATGATGATGATGGTGATGATTACTATTCCTTCCTTTCCTAGAGAAATTATAGAGTGAACGTTTTCAAATAGTGTCCCGAGATCAGAATTCTAAATAATTTAAATTCCATTCATATAAAGAATATCACAGATGTTAACTAGTACTAGTTAAGCTATGGTGCCCTGATGGTGGTAGTGTATCTAACAGCATTAAGGACAAGTATTGCTGCTTCCATGGTAACTAATTCAATTAATAGACTCTCAAGTATTTTTAATAGATGTATTTCACCATTGGAAATGCTGTAGATGTCTGTTTGCTTCTTTTGAAGTAATACTGTTGAAAGCTAGTTAAGATATCTGTAAAATTAATTGTGAAATAATTTATGTTTGTTTTCTGTGTTCCTGGGAATTCAGAATGTTACGGATGGTGCAAGAGTGCTGTACAGTCTTTATGGAATAGTAGAGCACAGTGGGTCAATGAGAGGTGGTCATTATGCGGCGTATGTGAAAGTCAGGACACCCTCCAAGAAATTACTAGAGCATATTTCTACCACTAAAAGTGTCCTGGGTATGTACAAATAGAGCCTCCTTTCTCTGTGAGTAAAACCAAAAGCAACCACTGGCTACAGCTTCTTATCCTGAAGGGGATTTATAGCAAATAATTGTTTTAGCTCAGAATATTCTGTTATTTTTAGGGTCACATAAATCAATTTACTTTTCTGTTACACCCAGTACATGACCTACTTCTGTATTAACCCCACACAGAGCTGAGTGAATAATGGAATTTTGATTCAGTTATTAAACAGAATTGATGGAAAACTCTTCTCTCTTTCCTAGTCAAAATAATATGTCCAGATAAATAGTTGTGCTTGGTAAAATGTAATTATTTGGCATATTTAGTATTTGAAAATGTTCTTGCACAAGAGCCAAATCCATGACAATTTAAATTAAATTTTCCATATATTTGAGCATTTTACCTGTCTTAGCATTGAAGATTTTTTAATGCTTAGAAATCTGGAATACTCTGGTTTAATGGAAACAGCAAGAAACTTTTTCATGGAGGATACAAGGTTTGCTATAGGGTTTCTGTTGATATTTTGAGAACAGCACACTAATTCTTATTAGTATGTTTTGGATATGTGGAATGAAATGATTCTAGCACAGAATCTGTTAGTGAATGATTTGTGGAGGCAAGAATGTTGAGCTGTCAGAGTAAGATAAATATATTTACTGTTTCCCTTCATGGGAGGAGTGAGAACCAAGCAATATCCTATCTATCCTGTGTAGTATCACTTTGCATTTGAAGCTCGTTTCCTGGAAGGACAATTTTTTATATTATTTCTGAAACGGAAGCCACCCTCAGTCTTATGCTTCCCTTGCAGTGATTGTTAGAACAGATTAGATCTTTTTGCGTTCTTCATTTCACACTGGTCAGCTTTTGAAATACGATTTTTTCCTATGTCAGAACTGGTTGTGTGCTAGAATAACTTACTGTTAGAACTCAGTAAGCTGTACTTGAAATGTCTTAGGCTTTTTGAAAAAATATGAAAAAAGCAATGGCAGTGTACCTTTGTAAGCATTGTCTTCCACCAGTTTCTCTTACAGTACTCTTTGACATGTAAGTGTCGAACTACAAATACTGGACTGCATCTAAGTCATGAGTTATTCTTGTGGGCTAGAAGCTTCTCTTGCTTTTTTAAATGCCTACTGTATTTATTTGATGATGATGTGAAAGACAAAAACCAACTTCTTTTGCTTTTGCATTTCAGGTTTAAAAGAAGCCATGGGAGCATCAGGAGGACAGTGGGTGTACGTTAGTGATGCCCATGTTCAGATGGTTCCAGAATCAAGAGTACTAAATGCACAAGCATATCTACTTTTTTATGAAAGACTATTACTATAATTCTCAACAGTTTAATTTAAAAAACGGTAGTGGTTATTTAGTTTATCTTATTTAAAGCTGCAGTGGTAAGAGTACCTGTAAATATTGTGCCTTTATCTTGTAGAGAATTTATCATATGTTGACTCTGAAGTTCAGTCACGCTATTATAAATATCTGAATGGTTCTCTTAAAGTATGCACTTTGCCAAACATTTAAAATCCCTGGATTCATTAAAATACAGTACCGTTAGAATGTAAGATGATGTCCTATCCTACTGAAGTCTATGGAAAGTTTGTTCTTGATTTTAATAAGCTTTCACCCATAGTTCTAGAACAATTGAGAATAAAAATACTGATAGCATTAAGTGCCTGGATTTGCTGGTGTACAGTAACAATATAAAGTATTTCAACTTTTTGTGATCTAGTCTGGATCCTTCCCGTCACTGGGTTGGATGTCAGCTGTTAAGATTTCTGCAGACAGGAACCTGTCTAATCGTGTCACTTCCACATGTAGTAATTGGGAAGCACAGTGCTTCCAGAATGGAGTAACAACAGCTGTCTCTGGGTAATGCTGCTGTGCTCTCTCCTGATAAAGCGGGGAATAGACTGGGAGAACACGGCTTCCACAAAGTGACAGTGAATCCTCAGATACCCACTACCCGGTCAGCTGCCTCCTACTGGCAGCGGTATAGCAATGTACTCCTGTTTTAATATAAATATATACTTGGTGTGCTTATGTATATCCTCTGAGATATATTTATATATGCACACCATAAATCCATCAGTCTGTATTGTCATTTTACCTACTAGGAAAGAGAATTGCAAATACTTCTGTATTTAGTAAATTTTCAACTTCATAATTATGACAATGTACAGCATATAAGCTTGTGTATGAATATGTATGGGTTTTGAATGTAACTGGGTAATTCTGTTACTTTTGGTTCTAAACATGAATTTGTTTATCTGTTCCCGAATACTTTTCTCACAGGAGTAATAAACTATAAATTATTTTTGCACTGTGTGTGTGAGTTGGACAGTAAATGATTTTTGACCTGATACATGTCTGGACTTCGCTTTGTCATCAGTGGAGGACAGCACGTGTCCTACCGGCAGAACTTGTTTCTGTATCCAGTTTGACTGCACCCTTTTGAGTTGTTACTTCTTTTGGTAATTCTCATTTCCGACCCAGATGGTAATAGATACATTTTAACGTCAAAATATAATGACTGCTTTGAACCTATGTGGAAATTAATTTCCTTAATAAGCAGTTACTTAAATAGAAATTACTTCCGCAACAGTTTCATCCTGTCCAACTTGCTCTTTGGTAGAGAAAAGACTGTTTATTTCTGTTTACTATCTGAGTTTATGGAAATGTTTTTTGGTGAAAAAACATGCTGTCCCGACTGCTGTCTCTACCACGTGTTGTCGTACCTATTGCACAACGTTCCTATTCTCTAGTTCTGTTTCAGAGCTTCATCCCGCCTCCATTCACTCTTTTGCGTAAGAAAATAGCAAAACCTGCCATAGTTGCATTTGCTGAAACTGCTGAGGTGTTTTATAGCCATATTACTTGTACACAGTGGTACAGGCACTAGGGATTGTTAGGCCATACAACTGATTGCTGTAACAGAGTGAGCCCCTGGTCACACAGGATTTTATTTTCCAAAGGAAAACTCCTCTGTTTAGGTCAAAATTAGGCTGTGCATTTTGGCCAACACAATCATTTTTCCCTCCACAGATTAAAATTGTCTCAGTCTACCCAAAAATAGTAAAACTCAGAGAAACCAAGCAGTCAGCTTTAGCCATCTGTATTTCAACTAAACATATCTTAACCTAAGTCTACACTAAGAAAGAAAGAAAAAAAATCATGTTTAGACTAGAGTTGGTTAAAATATGTTAATTCCCTTTTACCTCCTTATCTTCCCATACCCTTCATTCACCTACACGCACCTTCCCCCTCTTTGTATACAGCTGGTCAAAGCTCAAAATTAGTTCTGGGCAAGAATCATAGCAAATACCAACTAAGTTTCACTTCTGTGACACAATCTTGCTAGGGGACCACAGATGGAGCATATTTGATCCACCTTAAAGCAGACAGACTGACTAGATGAGGCCTGAAGTTCCTAGTTTTGCCGACTTCTGTAGAACTACTGAAGTACCTACATTAATCTCCTACTTTTTAGCCTAGAACTACCTCCATAGAGTACCCCCCCTCCCTGCCTCCCTAGAGAGAAACAGGACAAGGTTCTTAACCTATATTTTCTTATTTTAATGCTATTTTCAGGAAACTCTTGAGATGGTCTTCACTTCTCTTTAACCAGAGTTCGCACATTGTTTGGACCACTGAAATCTTCCCAAGTGACCATACTGACCAGGATGCCATGAAAGGTGCTAGCAGGATTATTTCCTCATTAACAGCCAGGGAACATTTCCCTGCTATTAAGGTATTTTATAGACTATGGAGAGAAAATGGCATGGGAAAAGAAGCTAACGCCTTTATCCAAGATAGCCATCGCTATTGCTCCTGGGTGAGGCTTCCTGAGCTGAAATAAAAGGCAGTGTTAGCAGCGACTCCAGTAAGTTCAGAGTCAGGAACAGGTATGAAAATATTAGAGAAGGAAACACTCTCTAAAAATGAGGGCAACAGGTGAAGTTGTGGCTTTAGAATGAAGAATTGATGACTAACGTGAGATGTCATACACAATTTTTGATACAAGTCACACTTAGCGTGTAATTGAAGACATAGGTTGGGTGTTTTGTTTTGGGTTTGTGGGGTTTTTTTTGAGTGGCAAAATTTAGTTTCCTGATGTGTGCACACTACTGAAAAGCTATGGGTTTTCAGAATTTAACTGAAGGGCTCTAAAGTTTAAGACTCTCCTTAAAATACCTTCTATTACCAGACAAAAAAAAAGTATTTTCAGGCCTACAGCATCTAGTCTTCATACAGCTACATGATACTTTGTTGTTTGGGGTGTTTTTGTTGTTTTTGGGGGGGAATAGGGGTTGTTTTTATTTTTTTTTTTTTTTTTTTTTNGTCTCAGAGAAACCGCAGTAGCCTGCCTGCTTCTTTATTTGGGATAGCTTAGAAACTTCTTTGTCCCACCCTTCTCTTCACACAAGGGCACCACTGTTTTCCTCATCAGCCTCATCTATTCTTTATGTTTTCCAGGTCTCCATAAGCCTCTGTCAATGCCTTTTCTTTCATCGATCCTTAACCATAACATAATGTTTCCCAGTCCCATCACTTGCATTCCACAAACTAGCAAAACTGTTACTGGAAGAGCTACTGTGACTATGGTCTTGCCTCTCTCTACCACCGCACTGGTTCTACCTACAGGTGGCAATACAGGCATCTGAGAAAAACTGTGATTCCCGAGCAGCTCTGTGCTGACCAGTCACGAGACAGTGCCTTTAAAACAACGAGAAAGAAAGCAAATAGTTCCTCACTCTTCAGTAAGTAAACCTAATTTATGAGAAGTACTTGATTTGCATATGGACAACTGGAACACCCTACAAAGGTTTCCCCAGAGCGGAGGTGTCAACAAAGACGGCTGTATCAGCTAAGGAGTTAGTCCAGATTATAGTCTTTCTCCTCAGATCTTCAAATTTATATACCATTTATGCTAAATATGGCAAAAAGTGATGGGGAGAAGATTTATTATACTAACCTATCTACACTGATACATGTACTGACACCATGTTTGTATAAGTCTGCTCTCCTAAGAAAGGGCTACAAATACTTAGTGGTGAAGGAAAAACAAAAAAAACCCTGAACTTCTCTGCCCAAAATGTACCCACTGTAACTGTCTTTGTTTAGAAAATGAAATCAATGCAGTCTGCCAAACCTTCCTACCCTATTCCCATCTGCACCCTCTGTGTGTGTCAATGAAGTGCTCTTGCTTATGGATTTCAAGTGGTAGCAGGTGAGAGTGGTTTATAAATTCATTACAAGGCTGAAATGTCTTAACTTCACCATTTGCTTCTCTTTGGACTTCTTTTTTATACTAACACAAACAATCATAAAGGGACATGAAATTAATGCATCTATGTTCTCAAGCCATTATAAAAATCTTACTTGAACATATTAGTAACAAACTAAAATTTCAAAAGGAATAATTTCTTGAGGAGAAACTTTAAGATTTATTAAAATGGGAACAAAGAAAGCATTTGAATACAACTCGTTAGCGAAAATTAGCAGATCCAATTTTAATTAAAAAGTGGTAGCATACTTCACAAAACAGCTTCACAGCAGCCCTGATTAAACAAAAATTTATATTCCTCAGTTTTCATCAGCTGGAAACTTTTTTGCTGTGCCCTGTACACATTTATGCATTTTTACAAAGATTTATACATTTACGTGAAAGAGATGCCACTAATAGTAGAACCATTTCAGTCTAATTATTTTAGAATGAATTATTTTTGCTTCTGTATCTATTTACTGTGTCTTAGGGTGTCATTTTGCCAGCTGTTTTAGCTGTCTGTACCTCTCCTGTTGGTGTATAAATAAACAGCAGGAACAGTGGGAAAGTAATTATTAAAAATTACTCAAAATCTTTTTTTTTTTGGTAAAAATTTGATTGATATTATAAAATATATTTTCAGACAAGAAGTCTGTTAGTACAAGTCAAAACACTTCCTTTGCACAACTTTATATAAAAAGTCTAACTGAATTTATTTGTTATAATAAAACAATTGCAATGCATTGTAATGCTACTTGTGTAGCAAGTAGTCTTAAAGTAAGACTACTTGCTACACATTCCATTTATAAAAAGTTATAAATACTTCTGTCTTCATTGATATTAGTAGAAAAACTATTTTTAAGTGTCAGGAATGTTTCTTACATCTATTGCAGCTTCAAATATTTTTCTAGTACAAAATATAAAGGTGCAGTACTGCTTTTAAAAGAGAACAGAAAAGCATTTATTTTGAGTAGGTTTATGACTTCTTAACACTCATCTCATTGCTTTGCTAGGTTAGTTTTTTGGGTTTGAGCTCTGTAACCTGGGGATCATTACAGTGAACTCTCTAATGAAACCACCATGTCAATGGCAGCCATTCCCTATTTAGCCATTTCACAAAGTTGAGTTCTGATTTTACTGTCATTTATGCACGGGGATAATCCCCGATATGCTCATATGTGCTTGTACTTATACAAAACACAATCCAAGTAATCAAAGAAACCCATTTCTAAGCCCTAAATACTTGTGAGCAATAAATCAAGCATGTTAAAAGTTTCATCTTGTTTTCATTCATGTACTTTTTTCATCTGTTTGAACTAATAGCCTAACTCTACTTCGCAGGTATTTAAATAACAAATAATATTTTTAGAATTTTACTACAGTACCAATACATTGTACACTTTATTTGTAGATTTCTAGTTCCAAATATTACTAAGTAATCAGGGCCTTAAACACAGACTGTATTTCAAAAACAAACAAAAGTCTGATCAGTTTTCCATCTGTCCTAGGTGCTTTAACAAGTTTCTCAGAATAAAGCTGCCATTTATCTTCTATGCATTTTGTCTTTACATCTATGCTATATATTATTTGATAAACTTACAAATAAAACATCCAACCATTTGGAAAACTATACTGTTTAAATATAAGCTGTATGCTGTACAACTGAGTTCACAAAGCTTCCATTTTTTTCCCAACTAAAGAGAGAATATTTTTTCCGTTCATCTTGTGTCACAACTTCACTGCACTTGGAAGAGCTATCCAGAAAATATCCATATCCTTGAACACTTAAGCTACACCATTTGTGTCCCCCTGCCTTACCATCCGTGGCATAGGTCACAGAGTAAGAGAGAGAGTTTGTTCCCTTTACAAGAACAGAGATTTGTAATTCTGTGGTAAGAACAGGACAGACGATGGGTTCCCCTCACATCCCCAGTTTCAGTAGTGACTTAAAGCTTGCGCATCCACAAGTACCACTCCAGGGTTCCAGCTGTGCGTCAGTTGATGTTGGGCAGAGTTAAATCTTCCAAAACACTTCTGTCCATGGGAAGTATTCTTGGTACAGGTGCCGTGATACAAAAAGGTAGAAGTTTAGAACACTTCAGTTAACAGTATTAAGTAGCATAAGTGGTACCAGGAAATCTTACAATGAAATCCTGACATGACGTAAAGAACAAGTTTCTTGGAAGCTTTCAATTTTCTATAGATTTGTAAAAGTTAGTTTATTCTGTTACTCTATGTGGGTATTAACGTTACTTTATCCAATGATCAAAGAGATTATGGATGTTTCAGGCACTTAAAACAGATGATGCGAAAGGAAGGAGACGAAGTGATCACAGCGGTAAGTAATGTGCTAGCTAATGAAAATCTCTGTTCCACAAAAAGCAATGCCACCACCAAGCCCCTGCCTACAGAATCAACCCCAGTGTTGGTGCAAGAAGAGCTATTTACCAAGGATGAAAGGATAATTTTGGTTTATCTCCATACATAAATATACAATGATAATTTCAACGTAACTCTCATAACTTAAAAATTAATTTGGCTATTCTGAATAAACGACTTTAAAGAATCATCCCGCTCCATGAATGCTCCAGATACGCATACACTGACCTGACTGACTCAGAATGCCGACACCCGGCAGCTATGCAACATGTCAGTTACTTATCCGTTCCAATGCAGTATCACTGCCCGGAGTCACCTCCACTTGACGAAGCAGCTTTATATACCTCTTTATATACCTCTCTTCACGTAGGCTCCACAGCGGAGCCCGTGACCACACTCTCTGCCCCGCAGTTACCTGCGGAGGCGGCGGGGCTGAGGAGATTCCCGGGGGTCCCCTCACACTAACGCTCGCAACCGCCAAGGGGGATCCTCGGAGAGGCCCCTGAGGCGTCCTGAGCTGACAAGGTGATGTGGGCCGAGGAAGACCCACCCCCCCCCCGCCCCAGGCCGGTGTACCTCTCCCGGCGCAGGGGGAGCCCGGCCCCGCCTTCCCCCCCCTTCCCTCCCCCGGGCGCGGCTGCCATGGAGAGCGGCCAGCGGCAGGAACTTGTGTGGCTGCCCACAGTAAAGATGGCGGCGGCGGGGCGTTGCCCGCCGCCGGCCGCTTCCCGCCGAAGGGGGGGGGAGGAAGGGAGGCACCGCCCGCCCGCCAGCCCTTAGCAAAGATGGCGGCGGGAGGCGTTCCGCGTGTTCCAGGCAAGGGTCACCACCGTGACGCGTTTTACTTCCGGGTGAGCGCCAGTAGGCGCCATATTGTCTTGTTCGTGAAGACGAGGAGCGAAAGAGGGGAGAAAGCGGCGGCGGAGCGGTAGCAGCGGCAACGCCTGCGGCGGGAGGCGGGGGAGAGTGTAAGTAGCGGGGCAGGCTGCGCTCGCCAGCGCTCCCGGGGGCCGGCGGGTGTCGACCTGACCCGATCTTCCCCTTCGCTCCTCCTCCTCCCCCAGCCGGGCCGGGCCGAGCCGAGCCGGGAGGCGTTGGGGGCTGCCCGCGCACCGTGGCTGCAGCTCCTCGCCGGCCGTGAGGAGCCGGCGGCGCCGCGCCGCCCGGAGCGGAACCCGCCGGCCTGGACGAGGAGGGAAGACGGGACCTCCTCGCCCTCCCCCGCCGCCCCGGGGCGGCCCGCTGCGCATGCGCGGCGGGTGGGGGGGACGACGACGACGACGAGGGGCGGCCGGCGCCGGGGAGCCCTTCGGGACCCCCGTCCCGCCCAGTGCGCATGCGCCGCAGCCCCGCTTGGGGGGGGTGTGTCCCCGGTGGCCGCCGGGGAGCGGGTCCCGTTAGCCGCCAGTGCGCATGCCCCGGGGGGGCGCGGCGGCGCTGCCGCCACCGCCTCTGCCGGCGGTGAAGCCACCGTGGGTGCTGTTGCCCCCGCGGGGGGAGTGGGAGAGGCCGGTGGGGGGATGGGGGAAGCGGGCAGCCCGCCCGGGAACCGAAGGAACGGCGCTGGGTGCGCGGGGGAGAACGTCGAGTTATTTAGCCGGTAACCCAGTTAGGAAAGCAGTGTGCGCTCTCCAGGACTCGGCGGTTGGCTGTGTGAACAGCCCGGCTGCGGCGGGTAGAATGTCTCCCTGGAATGTTTGTGCTGTTTCGTGGCTGTTCTCATGAGTTCATCCCACTGGAGGGCTCCGGAGAACTAAAATTAACAATATCATCACACGCAGCAGCATTTGTTGGGTACCTCAGCCTGGTTCGGCGGCTTGGCAAATGCAGGACGTTTCTAAATTGATCCTTAAACGGACCACGGGTTTGCGAGCCGTTTTGCATCAAGCGCTTATGCAGGCAGATTCTCAGTACTCTCTTTAGACAATCCCACAAAGTACAGTGTTGAACTAAACTTGGATGGGGTGTGCTGGGCTTTACATCTGCTAAGGATGGGGCCACAAAAATGATCAGAGTGCTGCAACACCTCTTGTCTGAAGACAGTGTGAGAGAGTCAGGGTTGTTCAGCCTGGAGAAGAGAAGGCCCTGGGGGGACCTTACAGTGGCCTTCCCATATATAACGGGGGCTTATAAGAAAGACTTGTTACCAGGGCTTGTAGTGACAGGACAAGGTGCGACGGTTTTCAACTTGAAGAGAGTAGCTTTAGACTGGACATAAGGAAGAAATTCTTTACTGTGAGGGTGGTGAGACACTGGAAGAGTCTTCCCAGAGAAGTTGTGGATGCCCCATCCTGGGAAGTGTTCAAGGCCAGGTTGGATGAGGCTTTGAGCAACCTGGTCTCGTGCCAGATGTCCCTGCCCATGGCAGGGAGGTTGAACTAAATGATCTTTGAAGGTCCCTTCCAACCCAAACCACTGGATGATTCTATGATGTGCTACCCTGGTTGAAATTGACCAAGTTTCTGAAACAAATTACTATAGGGAGTATTCAGCCACCTTGGTTGTTGTTCATTTCTTCTCTTACAGCCATACCTGTAAACATTTGTATGCAAACAGCCTTTATTGAAAGGTGTGGGATACAGGGAACAAGGGATGCTCTAAAGTATCTGTTTTAAGGCAAGGGGTCAGCCACGATTTAAAGATGAGGAGGTCAAAGGTAGTCTTCAAAGCATAAGGTATGTCTGCCAGCAGGCAATATTCAAGCATCATTTTGCAAAGACAGGATTACAAATAGCAGTGCAGTCCAGCTGAATAGCTGTATCATGTATAGGAGTAAGAAATCCCTTTCGAATTCTAAAGTCAGGCTGTGCTGAGAGATTGTGGCCTCTCACGGAGGTGACTGATGCTGCGGCTCCACCTGATCATAGAGCACAGGAGGAGCTGGGAGCCTCGGCTTTGTCCAGGAACAAGTTGCTAGCATTACTGACAATTTGGTGACAAATCAGAAGACAAGCTACTGATTTTTAATTTATTATGCTATTATGCCATTGCAAGGCTTCCTGTATTGTTTTTGTCACATGTGACATGCAAACTCCTGCTCTGAAACAATGGTTTTTTCACTTTTGGGCTCAGAGGTATTGCAGGGCTTAGTCCACAAATTTTGCACAGTTCCATAAATTTCTAGTAGACAACTCACCATATAACCTGCAGTGGTAGAGAGGAGTCTTAACCGTGTTTGATTTTCAGTTAGGTGCAGGATTATGCAAAAGTGTAATGGAGACAGGAGTGTCCAGTCTTCCTTCTTCCCATGACTGATGTACATGATGATCTTAAGTCTCCCTTTGGCAACAAATAATACTGTGGGTAGGTTTTATTAAACATTCTTACTTTCATCACTACCTGACCTCTCTTCCTTAAGTGATAACTGTTTTCATCATTGAGAGAGTATCTGCTCATGAGCAGCGAGGAATAGTTGTTTATTTAATTATTGGTACTATTCATTTTTTGTACAGAGCATGTTCATCAAGGAGGAAGTTGCAGATGGACAGTTCACTTCAGAAATAAAAATAAATACTGTTTTACATGGCTAATTGAAAATCTAGCATCAGGTCTTTTAGTGGAATGAGGCGTGCAAAAAATAGTCAGATCAGACCTTTTCCCCCCCCCAAAGCCCAAGAGAGTTTTGCCTCAAACTACTTAAGTTACTAAGGTATTTCTGCTAAAACATTCACTATCACAGTGGTTTTGGTGCTTTATGATAATCAAAGCATGTGTTTGTCCTTATGTCTTCAAAGCACAAAAAATAAGTAAATGATACCTGAGTTGCCAATATCTGGTCCTTTTGTTCTTTTAAAACGGTTGGCTTCAGCTCAGTGGATATGTGGATTTAAGTTTAAAATAACAGACCTTGGAAGCTACACTGCTTGAATGACTCACTGAAGAAGTTTTCATAGTACTTTTTNTTTGTTCAGCCTGCTTCATCTTGGTAGCACTCTAAATATTAGTCAGACATGCTGACGCGTGAACCAGATTCTGGAAAACCTTGTAGACACTGAACAAGCTGTTTTCTTCAGTTCTTTTTCTGGTTCTGTATTTTGGATCTTGGTTGTACATTTCATGCATGTGTTCTTCAGTGTGAGAAAGAATAGTTCTGATGTTAAAAAAACACTCTTGGGAAGAGAAAAGATGTACAGTATCTGGGCATTAAATACCTTAGGGTGATGCCCTATGTGATGTAGAGAAGTCTTTGGCCAACTAAAAGTGGTATGAGTGAAAAAGAGTAGTAGTCAAGATTCTTATTTTAACTTTTTTTTTTCTGATTTATTGCAAACTTAACTCACCCCATAAATGTTTCATTTTCTAATCAGCAGCTGACTATAATATACTAGTAAATATTTGTTTTCCCAAATAAAATGGAAGCAGGTGTATTTTCGTCTGTGTGATGGTATGCGTTTGTTCTGACTCTGAGTGGATGTTTGTCTGCAGCCCTTCTGTAGTAACTCCTAGAGTCCATTCCTATGTGGATACATAGGGTGCAGTGCTTTTTCATACTCTCAGATCTTTTCAGCTGCAGAGGTGTTCTGACTTACCTGGGTCTCCCACACTAAGACCGCCAGCTGATGATTCTTGCGGTACCCTTTCTGCATTAAATTTTTCTTCTGGGTATGCGAGGCCGTTTTTCCTTTGCATCTCTCTTTTTCAGTCACACCTGTTGTGTACAGGTTCTTACAGTAAAGTGTTCTTTAGTCCAGACACAGTCATGGAAGAAGTGCTCAGTTTATGTTTCCTTCCAGTTTGGAGCACGCTGAGATAGATATTCTTGGAGTTTACACAGTCTGCGTCCTTTATTGACTTTGAACTCCAGTTCAGTTGGATGTCAGTAATACCACGGATGAGTTGCTCTATGTAATTTCTTGGGAGAAACATGTGAACTGTTGGGGTTGTGTCCCTAGAGTATTTATCCACTACTCCTTCCAGCCTCATCAGTGATGTCTGTGCTATCGTGACCAACTAGCATAATGGGAGGAAGTGGGGGAAAGAACAGCTCTCAAGCAACACCGTTCAACTTGAACACTTGATGGCATTGGTCTGATTCCTGTCTTTCTACTAACTGCTTTGCTTCAGGTGTTGTGAACATATGGTTAGATTTATCTTGTTTACAACTGAAGGGTTCCACAAAATTCATCATGGAAATTCACCATAAACCTTCAGTCACTGTGCTGAAACTTCACTGAGTCAATATCACCTACCTTGAATGAAAGGAAAAGACCTTACATTAGAACAAGGCGCTCACATAAAAGATCAGGAGATCAGGCTGTTGATTTCAAGGACTTCTGCTTCTGAGACCTCTCCATTTTCCTTTAGGTCCATCTCTAGAGCCTAAGCCTGTATGGGACAGAGAAGCTCTGCCTGCAGAGTATGTGGTGCTTTTGAGATGCTTCTCAAGGTGTGACGTGGATGATTCCCTGCAGTCCAGGAATTCCACAAAGAGCATCAAACAGAGACTGATGTATCTTTGCTGTTTGTGTTGTCTTGAGCTCATGCAAAAGATTACCTAGCTAATGACACTGATTATTAATATTAATTTGTTTCGAAAACAGTACTTGCAGCTTATTATAAACAAGGACTCCTACGTCTTGAGGTCCTTCCCTTCAGCTACTCCGTAAACGTAAAGATAGTCAAAAAGTCATGGCTGTAATGGCAGTTTATCTTAGAGGAGATGGAACATCTGTTTTTTTTTACCTAGATACCTGACGGATGAATGGAATATCAAAAAGAGTGTTGTCTTTAACCCTGCGGTCCAAAGACTAGCTATGTAGGGGTTCTCAAAGTATGCATGACAGCCCATGGTTTCAGCTTCTTTGTTTATTTAGATAATGGATACTTCTTTGCTAAAATGCAATACCTGTTTGGAAGGCCTGCAAGACAAGATCTTTAGTCACCAGAAGAACTTCTGCAGCTGCATATTAGATCTTAGATTGCAAGTAAAACTTGTCAGGCCGTCTCATGTCACATATGAACCTGCTGTTCAGGGATGATGTGTAACATTATTATAAAGAGAGGCAACAGCCTCTCTCCTGCATCAGAAAGCACTTCATTATTGGCTCTGGTTCTGTAGGCTCCAGAATCATCTGTCATTAGTCTACCTGTCTACAGGGTTGAAAAAACAGGCTGCCAGATAGTTTCCTAGAGATCTGGTCAAATGATGTTGATGTCTGTTGTAGGAGTTCCTAACCTTGATCTCTTTGACTCATGACACAGCAGAAGGTGCCTGCTGCTTTTCTTCTAGGGACACCCTGAGTCCTAGGCTGTCTCCTCATTTCTTGGAGTAGAGCTAATCTTGCCTCTAACAAGTATCTTATTTAATGTCATCTTCCAAAGAATACTTGTTTTTCACTGCCTAGATATTTCACTTTCATGAATTTCCTGGGACAAACTGCTCAGAATCTCCAAATCTTTTTTTTTCTGCAGAAGCTATTGGTGTGTAAGGTGTTGTCTTGTTTTAACCCCGGCCAGCAGCTAGGACCACACAGCTGCCTGTTCACTCCCCCCCGGCCCCTCCCCAGTCAGGGTAGGGAGAAGAGGGAGAAAAGAAGGGGAAAGAAAAAAAACTTGTGAGGTGACATAAAGACAGTTTAATAGAACAGTAATAGAAGAGGAAAATAATAATAATAATAATAATTTAATAATAATAATGGTAAAAGGATATACAGAATAAAATGGTACAGGTCACTCTCACCACCTGATGATCGGTTGCCCAGCCTGTCCCAAGCTGCGATTGTGAATCCCTGTCCCCTGGCCAACACCCATTTATATACTGAGCCTGATGGCTGCGGTATGGAATATTCCTTTGGCCAGCTTGTCCTGTCTGTGCTCCCTCTCAGCTTCTAGGGGAAGCTGAAAAAGTCCTTGACTAATACAAACATTACCTAGCAACAACTAAAACAATATGTGTTATCAGCATTCTTCTCATACCAAGTCCAAAACACAGCCGCTACTAGAAAGAAAATTAATTTTATCCTAGCTGAAATCAGGAGAGTTCAGTGTAGTCGGGTGCTGTGTAACATTCATACTGGGGAGAAGCATGTTGTCACAATGATGGGAGTTTCTTAGGAGGAACAAGGAAGTCTGCTAGGTGTACTCATCTGGCCAACTAGGTATGGTTGGTTGTATCCTGATGCTGTACTGGAGCTGAGCTAACTTCATAAGTCTCTGTGCTTCTTGTCTTGGAAGATCTTCATGAATTGGAGCAATTCAGATTATCCATTAGCTGTATTAAATTTTATTTATGGGCAGGTTCTTGCTTATCTTTCCAGGGAAAATTTTTTGGTATTTTTCAGTTCTACTACAGCCAATGTCATAAGGCATGTAAGGAAGATAGCATCTCCAGGATGACAAGTGGGCTTTGTCTTTTGACATTCACAGGACTGAGCCTCGCTCCCTAAGATTGCTCCTCTCCATTGTTGAGAGGTGTGAGCATAGTTACCTCAGCACAAGCACCATTGAACTGGATAATAAATTTTATGAACTTACACTGTGAAACTGCCAAGGTAGAGTTTTCGAGGAATCTGAGCGAGTCCATTGGAGCTCAAGTTCTGTTGGTGGCTGTGTCTAAAAAACGGGCCCATCTTTGACATCAGTGAGCAGCTAACTATGGGGGCCTTCACCAAGCACTGTGCCATGGGGAAATTGTCAGGAGACCATTCTCTGCAGGGTGGCATTCCCATCGGTGTGAAAGCCTCTAATTTGCTTCAAGGTAACTGTGTTTTGGGGGGAGTGCTGGGGGGAGTCTCCCAGAGTTAAAGATGAGCATATGAATTGTCGCTCAAAACTCTGGTTACTGGTAAGTAACTTCTATTTGTATACTTTTCAGTGCGTGTGGTGTGTCTGGACACATCATACAACCGTATCAAAAAATATCTTATTTTACAGACAAATCGGCAGGTTGAAGGAGACCTAAAAGAACAGGTTAACACTGAGGTGTAATCTATAGCTGAGATGCACGTCACTGTCGAGGAGTGGAAAGGTGCCTTTTAAAATATCTCTTCTTTCTCTGTCTTAACCTAGCTTTTTGTTGGGTAAGATACTAAAGTATAGTAGAGAGTTTGACACCAACTTTAAATTTTTCTGGGTGCTATTGGCTTTCAGAGGTTGCTACTTGCTGGGGATGAAGGTAAGTCCTGTCTATGCCACTATGTCAGCTTTTATCACCAACAGGGGAGCTTTCACCAGCAATCCTTTCAAAGGTGGCACGGTTTAGTACTAGTAATTTGCTGTAATAAAGCTTTAGCAGATCCTGCATTTGAATAAAGTTCCAGTAGGTCTAGCCTTTTAATAGGAATCTCTTTTTTTTTTTGTATTATTTTTTTAAACAGACAACAGAACATATTGCAGAACATAGCTGCTCTTAAAGAACAGCACAATTTTGAGATAACACATTAACTTTTCATAATCTGTTAAGTACATGTAACTGAAATTAAATGTGAATTGACAGAGTGTTTTTCCCATGTGATTGTGTTTCTGTATAAAACAAAAAGAATCCTGAATTGGCTTCTGTTTTTTCACTGGTAAACAGATTTTTAATAGATTCAGGTTCCTGTTCTGTGATCCGACATCAGGGAACGGCTCTTGAAGCACCAATAAATGTTCTTTTGTTTATTTGTGTTTGCTAGAGAGGGCGAAAGCAGAAAGGCTATATCTGATTGAATTGGAGGGTAGAACAGCTACGTGAAAGAATGGTAACCCATCATCATAAGGGAAGGTAGTATCTGCATTTGCTTTACAAGTAGGTACCTGGAAAATGGATCCGTTCTTTGAACCTGTTTGCTTTTCAGAACCTGTTTGCTTTTCAAAAGCTGTTGTACGCACTGGTGACATTGGGACCCGAGTGTCTTAATGACTTCTCAGTTGATGTACCCCTCTGTTAGTAAGTAACTGTCCTGCTGATGTTTGAATTTAGTAGATTTTAGCCAGTATTCATCTTCCGCCTGTTACAGTGGAAAATAAAGCTTGTTTCACTGCAATTTGGATGCTCTGCTGTGTATTTAGCCTTGTTTCACTAGTGGGAAGTAGACTTTGAGCTGTCCATTGTGTTAGGTGAAGCCTCTTTCTTTCAGGTGATGCTGATTTGGGAACTTTGTAAGAAATTAAAACTCATTTATAATTTCTGTGGCAGCATCCTTAGTTAGTTTTGGCAATGCAGATTTTAATTAGGTGGGAGAGGACGAGGGGGAATGGCTTCAAACTGGAAGAGGGCAGGTTTAGATTGAACATTAGGAAGAAGTTTTTCACTTTGAGGGTGGTAAGACACTGGAACAGGTTGCCCAGAGAGGTTGTTGAGGCCCCATCCCTGGAGGTGTTCAAGGCCAGGCTGGACATGGCCTTGGGCAACCTGGTCTAGTGGGAGGTGTCCCTGCCTATAGCAGTGGGGTTGGAACTCGATGATCTTCAAGGTCCTTTCCAACCTAAACCATTCTATGATTCAGTGATTCTATGACTTTGATTCTCTTTTTTCCATTAGTGCTACTTGATGTGTCTCAGGAAAATAATGTTTACTTCTTGGCACATACGTTATACAAGAGGTTTCAGCTGTTTTGAGCCTTCAAGTTACTGATTTGGTGGGGAAGAGGCATTGTTTGTTGGGTGTGGGGTTGTGGGGTTTTTTTCCCCCCTGTCAGTATTGGGAGTGAGCAGTAAATTTAAATTTACTGAGAACAGGCTGCATTTTCCTCACTATGTTTTGTGAGTTCTTTTAGAAGTAGTTTGTGCCATTTCCAGTTTATGGCACTAAGGTTCAAAAGTGTTGTTTGGTAACTCTCACATCTGGTTTGTTCGTTACTGTAAGACTTGCCTCAGTCTGCATTTATTTTTGACATCTTTAAAATGGCATCACTAGCAAAGGAAAATGTCAGTGATATCTGATGGGACAATTTTGAGATTCTGTTGACAAGTTCTCATGTACTCTTCTCAATAAAGTTTCACAAGCACTATACAAAGTTACAGTACTTTTATGTGAAAAAGAGTAGCATCAAGTAGCCTACATGCATGTAATTTAATAGATGTGTCTGTATATAAGATTTATTTAGTTATCTCTTAGAACACTATAACTTAAAACTAAGAGATGAAGCCAATTTGCCTCTGAAACTTAAAAGCAGATGAAATCATTAAACACTGGCAGTGCTTAGCAAAACAATTTGTGAAAACAACAAATCACCTTTAAAAGCCTGTAGCCCCCCTGTAGTAAGTGAGAAAATTTTCAATCAAGTACCTTTTTCAGGTTTACCTTATACCAGTTAGTGAAAACTTGGAAAAAGTGCAGGAAACCAACTGTGGAGCAAAAAAGCAGGGAAGTCTGTTTCTCAGAAAGTGATGGTGTCCTGATGTTTCAGGTCATCATGTAGATGGAGGCCTTAGAACAAACGTCTTCTGTGCACTGGCTCTGAATAGTATATATTAAAATACATAATTTAGTTTTCAATACTAAACAAATTTGAATACATGTGGTCTTCTCTTTTAGCCAGTGTATCTTAAGGTTAGTTTTATAAACATTTTCAGATGCTAATTTTGTCCCTTCCACATTTAATTCCTGTCTTATTCCAAAAAATAGCACAACAGAAATGAGTTGAAATAAATACAACATTAGAAATAGTTTTGGCCAATTTTCACATGATATTTGAAAAAGGGCTTTTGCATGTACAGTTGCATAAAGAAAGTGATATAATTGCTTAAGTATTTGTGTAGTACATATTTCTGATTGGTACAGAAAGCTTTTATACTGAATTTGGTAATAAATCTGTACTTGAAAGCCAGCATATCTTATAGTTGCCAGCCTATGAAAATCAACATTTCTTCAGGAAAACAGTGAAAGCACAAATGCAACACAGAATTAAAAGCTTTCAAATAGAGTTCACAAACTAAATTTAGCAGTTTGAAACGTCAGTGATTTTTAGATCAGTCTGCTCTGGATGGCATAAATTGAATTAACCAAATGTTGAAGTTTTTCAAGGTTTTACACAGTTGTTGCTGTCTTGTCATACTGTTGTGCATCGAAATAGAAATCAACTCCGTGTCTTGACCTCCTGCTTTGCACTTCCCCACCTGATTTCTGTTCCCAAAATAGCACTAATAAGGTGAAATAATCTGTCTGGGGAAAGTTGAAGACTCTAGGAGGTATTATATTGCAGGGTGGTGGAGAAGCAGCTATGTATGCTAACAACTAAAACCCAGCTGGGTTTTTTTTTTCTCTGGCCCTGAAGCCAGTTGGCACTGAATGAAAGTCTCTGACCTTCCAAACCAGAGCGGACACGTCCCAACTGCCTGCCAGGTCCCAGGTCCGTGCTGACACCTGAAACGTTCTTGGGAGCAGCCCGGAAGAGTGCTGGGTGGCCTGGGTCAGTGCTGATCTCTAATGAGGAGATAGTGGAGTCCTTTGGCACCGCTTCCCTTAGGACCTCAGAGTTGGCGTCAGGCGTGATAACATGGGGAAAGGGAACCCAGGAGGGGAACGAATGCTGCTGCAGCTTCCTAAAGACACTGCCTATCTTCTGGGTCTCTTGGGCACCTTTTTAGATGCAGGTTGATATAGCTGCAGAATAACTTATTTCCCCCACAAAATAAGCTGGATTAATTTCTTTGAACACCTTGTAAAATAGTAAGATAGTTGCTATCTTGGGGGCGGGTTATACAGAGGAGATTTAGAGGAGTTTGTTACCGTAGACCTTCTTACGCTCCAAAATAGTGCTTCAGTTTGCGTGTAGTGAGAGAGTAAAGAAAAAAAAGGCTAGAATACTAAACATCCTTTTCAGTGCAGAATCCACGAGAAGCAGATAACTGATGAGTGTTTTAACAGGTACAAAAGTTTATTACAAGCTAATTGTGTTAGCTGGAGCATGTAAAAAAAAATATCCTGAATGTTCAGGATTTTAGGACAGACATATAGCCAGTCCAATAAAAATAAATCTCATCTGATCCAATCAAGTAAAAACTGTGTGTAGGAGGTACCAGCTCAGTTGAATTTGTAGAGGTGCACTTAATATTGCTACAATTCCCTAAGAAAAGTTGACAGTCATTTCTTTAACTGGTTGAAAAATTGATTTTTTTGGCGTTCAGTTATATGCAAACCTGCCTCTTACATTGTTGGTGGAACAATATAATCTTCTAAATATTTTGTTGAGTTTATTTTAGTGGAATTTCACAAACTTTTTCCAAGGTATTAAGTATTTAGGTAAAAAGGTGATACCAGAATTACTGGAATACATTATCATTATTATTATCACTAGTGTGATTTAACAGCTGGAAACAAAGGGAGCGGCATGGTGAGGCTGTGCAGTACTTTAAAGGCTAGTGGTTATCTTGAACCACAATTGTTAAAACTTTGTTTTAAAATGTAAACAAGTTTATTTTGATAATTGAAAGAATTTGCATTCTTGATGGAAAGATGAATTGAGGGGAGGAAGAAACAGTTATTTTTTTCTTACTTTAGGGTGAAAATAGTACAAGAAATTACTTTTTCATACTTTGTGTATGAAATATGTATGTATGAGTACTCAGGTGTATGAAACGTGTATATATGAGTACTTGGAGAGCTAGGAGTGGCAGGGCCAGCTTAAATGTTGGATTAAATGCACGTTAGTTACTTTATTACTCTCAACTGGTATAAGAAGGTTGACTTTCTAGGTACAGATCAAAATGTTTAAAAAAAAACCAAAACCTTAAAAACCAAAACACCCAAAAATCCAAAAGAAGGACATTGTCTTCACCTACTAAAATTTTGAATATCATAAAGACATTGTGGAAAAGGAAAAAAATCAAATACTTAATTTGGGAAGAAAAGAATGTGAAAACAGAAAGGTAGGTTTTGCCCAACATTTCCCCTTGTTCCCAAAGTTGATCTGGTCTTGTTTAAAGCCCCCCAAAATGCACTTGCAACTGAATTTTTCTGAGCAATACATGTGTACCTTTTGTACTGGCTTGATGTAAGCAGTCTCAAAACAAAAGTGATGTACAGTTTTTCAGATTAAAAATAAAATTTGACAGAAGTATGTAAAATATGAGCTTACATTAATATCTGCATGACCCAACACCCCATGATGTTGTGCACAGCTTTTTTTTTGTTTTACATTTTTGTGGTGTGATGCTGTCTTCCTTGCAATCATGCAATTATTTATACGAACGTGTTTAAGCACTAAGCACGAGATCCCTTTGGAAGCAGGGTCTGCTCTAATTGCTCTTCTCCTGTCAGCTGAAAACTGGCTGTGGCTGTGGGCGCCCTGCTCGGTAAGCACAGTTGGGGTTATGTTCGTGGCTGGCCACCCCGGTGGCACTGGCTGCTTTGAGCCGGTTTTCTCTGAAGTGGACAGGCTGTATTCATCTATTCTGTATCGCACTTGGCTGCGAGCATCATCTAGGTCTTGTGTGCTGCTCCTGTGACCTCAGGGAATTAATTTTTCTCTGTTTCTTTTAAGTTTGGAGTGTTTGAGATGGCCTACATGGGTGATGAAATCAAGCATGAAATCAAGGATTGTGTGTTGAATGGCGTGAGGATATATTCATTGAGAATGGGAAGCCTGTTGAGAAGTTGTTAACAGACTGGGAAGGGCAGAGGGAGTTGCGCTTGGTGCAGTCTTACCCGTGCTGGCACTGGGAACAGTCCCTGGAGTGCAGTGTTCCCAAAACTGTGCCCAGGCTTTGTCTTCAGAAAAGCTGTTTGGAGCAGTGTAGGTGGCCACTCTTTGGTCCTTCATGTGTAGCAGGTTTGATGTTCATAGGAGGGACAAATGACCGGAAGGAACTGGTATGCCATTATAGGCATACCGACCTGGTAGACCACTGTGCCTCATTGAATTCTTGCAAAGCTGGTCCTGGAGCAGGTTGTGGAGCTCCCATGCCATTAGGTGCTTGGGCTTCGGCTACCTGCTCAGTAAGGATATACAATACGGCACCAGAAACTTTTTCTTGTGATTCTAAGGGACAATGTGGTAAATGTGCAGCTATGCAGTGATATTTTTTTTCCTCAGATTTGAAGGCATCTGTTATTTAGAAATTATAATGAACCTGTACAATGCATAAAATGCATGTGGACACCATCTTGTACCTGTGCAGTTCTCCAGTGCGATCGTTAACGATGTGTTTTACCATTCAGTGACTTGCCTTTGTCTCGCTTAACAGCCTTGCATGACACTCGTATAGAAAAATACACATCTTTTACCTAAGAAACAGGCAAGGATACCATTTAAGTAATGTCTTTTATGTTTTGACTTACTCTAAATTGCATTTATTGTCAGATGAGTTCTTGTCTTACAAACTTGCCATATCTCTCCTTGAACGTCATTTTGTAGTTAATTTATTTTTGAAAATACAGAGAAAGCGTACCAGGCTTCCGAAATCTTACAGTAATATTTTCAGCTATTACTCTAAAGGATGAACCATTTCTTCGAGCTTAAAATATTAAGCCAGCATTGCTTCAGCTTGCTTTGCAGGGCTTAACTATATCTGCAGTTATGTAAGTTTCAGTTATGTGATATTTCATGGGCATCTATTTAAACATACAACTATTATTTTTAGTTGAAATATAGACTATATAAAGACTTAAAAGATGTGGGATCAAGGTGGACAACCTTGGCAGCAATGGCCTTTGAACCAACAGCAGTGGATGCAGTCATTTCAGCACCAGCAAGATCCAAGTAAGTATATAGAAAGCTTTGTGGATTAATTTTTTTTTAATCTGTTGTCATTTGAATTTTTGAATCTTTGTTACAGAGCATGACTGATAGTTGCTTTTTTGTAGCTGTTCTCAAGATAATACATTTATGATGCTTTTCTGAACAACTAGAAAAAATAGAAAACATACATCGATTCCGCATGTTTTGACATAGTTAATATTTAATATGCAAAACACGGGCAAGCAACCTGAGTTATTGTGGACAAATTATCAACATTTTACCACTCATACAGATCAGCATTTAGACCTCATGTACTTTTACAGAGTCTGTATCCCTGTCAGATCTTTAGCCAAGCTGAATCACTTATTTGAGAAAATCTGCTTTTTTATCCAGTGCCTGCATGGCAGAAGTACTAATGCAGATGTATACACAGAAAAAAAACTCACTGGAGGATAAGTATGATACTTGTTTTAGGTTACAGCAGTGATGATCACGATGTCTTGTTTGGATTTTTTTACCCCACCAAAAAAAAACATTTTAAACAAAAGAACAGAATTTATCTTAAGCTGAGAGTGAGGTGACAACAATTGACAGTATCAAGAGAAATACAGAAATGGATAAAGAGAGTGGAGGTGTGTATTTAATACTCGGGCAGAGT
Source organism: Anarhynchus alexandrinus (assembly GCA_008711295.1). Classification (NCBI taxonomy): domain Eukaryota; kingdom Metazoa; phylum Chordata; class Aves; order Charadriiformes; family Charadriidae; genus Anarhynchus; species Anarhynchus alexandrinus. Next base: position 1,407,997 of record VUYV01000172.1, read on the forward strand.
GATCAGGCACACTGGTTTTACATTGCTTTCCGTCATTTCAATTTCTGTAACTTCACTAGGGAGATTTCCTGACATGATAATGAGCAGAGGACATACTAGCGTACATCTGAGAATGCAATTTATTTACTTCCTGGTAGGAATAGTAGCAAAGAAAAAAAGGGGGGAGAGAACTGTAACATAAAATAGCAGTCCAGAAATCAGGGGTTATGCAAAGAGTATACATTGCAAAATGTACTTTTCTAACTATGCATCTTTCTTACACTTGAATCTTTATGAATTTAGAATTTAAGGCTATATCTATTTCTTTCTGATGTCAAAATGAGTTCACTATTACTATCACCCGTTCAGTGCTAATGTGAGCCTAAAATAATCTGCCTTATGGCATTTTGAACATATGCAAAGAAACTCTACTTCAGCAAGTATGTACACTGACATTTGCTTTCAGTTTGTTTTACTGTACACTGTGAATAAGTTTTAATGGTGCTCATGGTACTTGCTGAAGGTAAACGTTGCCCGTTTCTCTGGAGCAATGAGACATGTAATTGAGAAACACTGTTAAACTTCAGACATGTGAATACTAACCTTTTAAATTTCCTCTGTTTATTTTAGGCCAGATTGACTGGGCTGCATTAGCTCAAGCATGGATTGCTCAGCGAGAAGCCTCAGGGCAACAGAGTGTAGTGGAACAACAAGGAATGATGCCAAACGGACAGGATATTTCAGGAATAGAGTCTGGTCCAAACAACCATAATAATTTTCAGGGGGATCCCAACTTCAACAGAATGTGGCAGTCAGGTTTGTTTTCCTTCCAATTAGTTCCTTTTTTTCATGTAGTGAAATTTTATTTTTGTCAGATGTTTTTGGGTGTGAATATGCCCTGTCCCTCACATTTCAAGATGCAAAACTACCAGTAGCATCAGCTAATTAACTGAGTATCACAGCTTCTATTTTCCAGTCAGGTGTTCCAAAAAAATAGGTAACAGTACAGATACAAAGGTCTGATAACACAGATTGGTAATCTCTATATAAAATACATTTTATAATATACACACGCAAAATATTTTTTCTGTCCCTGAATGTTGTAGAAAGATAAAATGTGAATTGGCAGTTATATATTTATTTTCCTGGATCTTATTCTTACGTGTTTTGTTGTTTATCCCACTGCACTAGGAACAGCAGCACTGAAGGCAACAGGATGCCTCAGAGTTAAAGAGCATCTGTTGCCCTCTCCTGTAGTGTAATAGCTGCTTCTGGCATGATCTTGACATGTAGAATGAGTTCACAGTACAACTGGCAGACGCTGGCTTTAGGTGTCTTAAAATTTTGAAAAAGGAGATGAGCAAAATTCTGTGTGTAAAATATGTTTTTTATTACATGTTTCATATACTTAATATTTTCCCTTTTTGACTTCCGTATTTGATTGTCATCTGTGTAATTTTTCAGTTATTTTAAGTTAAAGTTGGTTGAACGCTTCTGTTAATATCAAATATTTTCAGTTCTTTATAACTTTGTCAAAACTCCAGTTTTGGCCAAAAAATAATTTCCTTTTTAAAACTTCATAAAATAACACTGGCAATAAGCATGGGGTAGAGATTGGGTATTTTCTGCTAAGAATTTTTCTGGACTTGTTTTCTGAAAGGTTTGTTATGTCACCACACTATAATGCAATTTGAAATGTGTGAACAAGGCAGTTAGTAAGCCTGCGTGTGTGCCCTCTGTTGTCTTGGTGAGAACTGCACTTCATGCTTGATTCTGTTAATGATTGAAAGAATAACACTTCCAGTTTTCACTGTGACTATTCAAATTTTTTTAAGTGCAATGTTTGATAAAAGTAGGCTTAAAGTGTCATTGGCGGTTCTTACATGTGCATAACAAAGGGAGGTAGCGATCAGGTTTCACTTAAATTTCACCCACCTGCCCCGGGCTATAAGTTCTTGTAGTCATGTGTAAAAAATTTAACTTTACTATGTGGCAGCACATAGAGTGTATTCTAGCTGTATTTCTCTATAGTAAGTAGGCATTTTCACAGAAATACTATGTCATTATTGGACAACTTTGTTTTTCATATGATCCTGTGGTGGTGAGTTCTTCCTCCTCTTCGTCTGTGAGGTGAAAGAGAATAATATCTTAAGTGGTAGTTTTTGCAAATAGTCACAGAACAGTAAAAGTGAGGAAGAAGTTTCGCTTATAATTATAAATGTTTGGTGCTCATGCTTGCCCAGAAAATGCAGAACAGGAAAATATCTTGGATCTAGGAGTGAGAATAATGTACACCTTTTGTTCACAGAATTACATCTAGCCCAAACCCCCTGCCAGAGCAGGGTCACCTACAGCAAGTTGCACAGGACGGCGTCCAGGCGGGTTTTGAATGTCTCCAGTGTGGGAGACTCCACAACCTCTCTGGGCAGCCTGTTCCAGTGCTCTGCCACCCTCAAAGTAAAGAAGTTCCTCCTCATGTTTAGATGGAACTTCCTATGTTCAAGTTTGTGCCCATTACCTCTTGTCCTGTCACTGGGCACCACTGAAAAAGGACTGTTCTCATCCCCCTGGCACCCTCCCTTTAAGTATTTATAAGTATTGATAAGATCCCCCCTCAGTCGTCTTTTCTCTAGACTAAAAAGACCCAAGTCCTTCAGCCTTTCCTCATAAGAGAGATGTTCTAATCCCCTAATCATCTTAGCAGCCCTTTGCTGGACCCTCTCCAGCAGTTCCCTGTCCTTCTTGAACTGGGGAGTCCAGAGATGGACACAATACTCCAGATGTGGCCTTACCAGGGCAGAGTAGAGGGGGGAGGATGACCTCCCTCGACCTGCTGGCCACATTCTTCTTGATGCACCCCAGGATGCCATTGGCCTTCTTGGCCACCAGGGCACATTGCTGGCTCATGGTCATCCTGTTGTCCACCAGGACTCCCAGGTCCCTTTCCACAGAGCTGCTCTCCAGGAAGTCAGCCCCCAACCTGTACTGATGCATGGGGTTATTCCTCCCCAGGTGCAGTACCCTACACTTGCCCTTGTTGAATTTCATTAGGTTCCTCTCTGCCCAACTCTCCAGCCTGTTCAGGTCACTCTGTACGGCGGCACAGCCTTCCGGTGTGTCAACCACCCTTCCCAGTTTTGTGTCATCAGCAAACTTGCTAAGGGTACGCTCTATCCCTTCATCCAGGTCATTGATGAATATATTGAACAGGACTGGACCCAGTACTGACCCCTGAGGAACACCACTTGTCACTGACCAACTAGACACTGCACCGCTAACCACAACACTCTGAGCTCTATCTGTCAGCTGCTGTTCAATCCACCCCACTGTCCATTCATCTAACCCACACTTCCTAAGCTTGCCTGTAAGGATGATGTGGGAGACAGTGCCAAAAGCCTTGCTGAAGTCAAGGTAGACAACATCCACTGCCCTCCCCTCATCCACCCATCCAGTCATGCCATCATAGAAGGCTATCAGATTAGTCAGACATGACTTCCCCTTGGTGAATCCATGTTGACTACTTCTGATAACTTTCTTTTCCTCCAGATGCTTGGAGATGACACCCAGAACAAGCTGTTTCATCATCTTTCCAGGGATGGAGATGGGGCTGACCAGCCTGTAGTTTCCCAGGTCATTCTTCTTGCCCTTTTTGAAGACTGGAGTGACATTGCTTTTCCTCCAGTCCTCTCACCTGTTCTCCAGGACCTATCAAAGGTGATGGAGAGCAGCCCAGCAATGACTTCTGCCAGCTCTCTCAGCACTCGCTGATACATCCCATCAGGCTCCATGGACTTGTGGGTATCCAGTTTACTTAACTGGTCTCTAACTTGTTTCTCCTCAACCAAGGGAAAGTCTGCCTTCCTCCAGACTTTCTGTGTTACCTACAGTCTGGGACTACGGAGGGCTGGCCCGAGCAGTGAAGACAGAAGCAAAGAAAGCATTCAGCAACTCTGCCTTCTCTGCATCATCTGTCACCATGGCACCTGTCTCATTCAACAGCGGGCCCACATTTTCCCTAGTTTTCCTTTTGCCTCCTATATACTTAAAGAAACCCTTCCCATTGGCCTTGACATCCCTCGCCAGGTTCAATTCCAAGGTAGCTTTGGCTTTCCTTGTTTCATCCCTGCATACCCTGATAGCATTCTTATGCTCTTCCCAAGCGGTCAGCCCCTTCTTCCACCTCCTGTAAACTCCCTTCTTCCACCTGAGCTTTTTTAGAAGGTCCCTGCTCAGCCATGCAGGTCTCCTGCTTCTCTTGCCTGATTTCGTGCTCTTCGGGATGCATCAATCCTGAGCTTGAAGGAAGTGATGCTTAAATAGCAGCCAGCTCTCTTGAGCCCCCGTACCCTCTAGAGCCCTCTCACGTGGGATTTCTCCAAGCAATTCCTTGAAGAGATCGAAGTTAGCCCTCCTGAAGTTTAAGGTTTCGACCCTACTTGTCGTTTTGTGCATACTGCACTTAATCCTGACCTCTCTCTTCTCATGATCACTGCAGCCAAGTCTGCCCCCAGCCTTAACATCCTCCACCAGTCCTTCTTTGTTTGTCAGTACTAGGTCCAGTAGTACACCTCTCCTTCTGGGCTCCTCCACCACCTGAGTCAAAGAGTTATCATCAGTGCACTGGAGGAACCTCCTGTACTGTACATGCCCAGCTGTGTGGCCTTCTGAGCAGATATCAGGGTAGTTGAAGTCCCCCATGAGAACCAGGGCCTGCGATTGTGAGGTGATTCTCACCTGTCTGTAGAAGGCCTCATCAACTTCCCCATCCTGATCAGGTGGCCTGTAATAAACACCCACAACAGTGTCTCTCATATTACCCTGCCCCTTAATCCTTACCCACAAGCTCTCAACCCGCTCTTCATCTGCCCCCCAGGGAGAGCTCGATACATTTCAGTTGCTCTCTCACATAAAGAGCGACTCCACCACCTCGCCTCGCTGGCCTATCTATCCTAAAGAGAACATAGCCCTCCATGACAGCGTTCCAGTCATGTGAGCTACCCCACCACATCTCAGTAATTGCCATGAGATCATGGTCCTGTGACCGCACACAGGTCTCTAACTCCTCTTGTTTGTTCCCCGTGCTGCATGCATTACTGTATAGGCATTTCAGAGAGGCCAATGAGTGTGTAGTTTTTGCCCTAGTCGGGTGGTGGGCATTCAGATTCTCAAAAATACTAGCACTCTGCCCCACAAGTGCCAAGCTACTACACCCAGGCGCCTCTCTAGCGAGCCCAGTTACGTGCCCATCCCCCTTCCAATCTAGTTTAAAGCTCTCTCAATGAGCCCTGCTAACTCTAGTCCAAGAACCCTTTTCAAAAGCTCAGACAGGCTTTTCCCACCTGCTACCAGTAGGCCTAGTGTTCTGTAAATCAGGCCATGGTCGAAGAACCCGAAACCCTGCCGGTAGCACCAGGTTCGGAGCCAGTCATTGATCTGTTGGCTCTTCTTGTTGTTAACAGGAAATGACGTGGCAATGCGTTCTGTGATCATTGGGTATATCATTCAAAGAATTTGTTGTTTTCGCAATTTTTTGGGACACTGATAAAGACTGTGCTGATGCAGATAGGACGCAGCTTCCCTTAATTTAGGCAATATCGTTCTTAATGTGTAAAAGTAGTCACAGCAGACAAACTAAGTCATAGCACACATAGCCAGCCAAAGTTCTCCTCATGTATTTACTCTGTTTCTATAAAGCTTCATCTTTCCCCATATCCTTCCAAATTTATTTTTGGATCTAAAAGTCCTTTACATGCTACTAATAAAAAAGCAAAATGGCAATCTGAAAACCAACTGCATAACGAGCAGTCAATTCATCTTGAAGGGATTCACGTTCTACAAGTGAAAACAGCATCTGTTGTATGCGACTTGCAAGTTTTCAAGTCAGTTGACTTGAACTAAACTGGGCATTAAAGTAGTATCAAATGTTAACACATACATTTATGAACAATAGCTCCTGTACGCTGTACTTAAGGGACAGAATTCTTTATCCTTTAGAATACTTTAGAAGTATTGAATTAGGAAAAAGATTTGATTAATCAGCTAAATATGACCTCCCAGGATGACAGCGTGAAAGGAGTGATACAATCTTTGAACATACAAGAAAAAAAAAGTACAAAAGCTACGTTAACCCTTTTTAGTTGCTACAGTAATGGATCTAGTTATGATGCAGATGGGAAGGACAGCAAAAATTGGAAAAATGGAAAGAATTATTCCAGGACTGGATGGAAGGTAGGAGTTAACCTGAGAGGCTAGGTATTAATTCTGTTACTGGTGAAAGGTACAAGGTAGTTCTGTCACAGTCTATAAATATCTGTATAGCGGATATAATTTTTAAACTGTCTTCTTAAGCTTATGGCCACATGAGCTTTGTCTTCTTAAGAAGACAAAGTGTATGGCCGCGTGAGCTATTAATTCATTCCTTAAACCCTTTTCACTCTGTTAGCCAATTGTAACTTATGTTTGAGGCTTTATAACTGTAGCTTATGCTGGAACCTCTGCTAGATATTGGAGAATCCAGGGAATCACCCGCTATCAAGACACAAGACTTTGTAAAGCAGGTTTCAGTGGTTCTGCTGCTCACAAAACCATTTGCTTTCCATAATACATCTTTTAAGTCTACTAGGCAAAGGAATAAAATAGCTTGTTACTTTGAAAGTTGAAACAAGATAGAAGTAGAGAAGTAGGAGCTTTTCTTTAACAGTTCACACAATTTGTAGGTGCTATGGCAGACTCAATATCACTGGAAATTTATAAAAACAAATTTACCACATCTCTGTGTCAGTCTAGTTCTGCCCCCCCTCCCTGTTTTAGTTCAGCTACAGCTATTTGTATTTTCTTCATTTAGTTGAAGAAATTATTGAGGCAGTGTAATACAGTCTGTAGATTGGTGATTCTTCATAACTTTATCATCTGTGTTGCTTTCAGGAACCTTGTGATAAATGCAAGAACATTTAGTGATTGGTGACTCATATAAATTGTACTAACTTGGTATTGAATTGTATTCTAAATCCTAAACAGAATGGGGAATGCCTCACCAACCCCCTCACCCACCTCCAGATCAACAGTGGATGGCTCCAACCCCAGGTCAAATGGAAATTGTTCCTCCGTCTGAAGACAGCAACAGTCAGGACAGTGGGGAATTTGCTCCTGACAACAGGCATATATTTAACCAGAACAATCACAACTTTGGGGGACCTCCCGATAACTTTGCAATGGGGCCAGTGAACCAGTTTGACTATCAGGTGAAACATATTTGTTGCTTTAATATTGTAGACGCGCAGAGTCCCTTCCATGGATGTGTTCCTCTAATATCATCTAGCGGCGACTTTCATTCTTCAGTTCTACAAACATCTACAGAATCTGTTATCTGCTAAGATACATTTTTGCCAAATACTTTACAGAAGAGACTTTAGAGTTTTCAGTTTTGTTCTGAGGCCAAAGGGCTTTTTTTCTATACTAGTAATGAGAAATGGCTGCTGTCTGTGACATTAAAATGAATCACTGTGTTCCAGTATATAAATTAACATTATGTAGTTTTGTATTAAAAAAGAAAAAAGAAAAGGGAAAAAAAGTTCAGAAATATATACTTAAATACACTGGATAATGTACCACAGGGAACAGTCCTGCATTTGCAGGGAGATAGACTGGATGATCCATTGATCTTTTCCATTTCTATCTACTGTGATTCTTTGAATAAACAATGGTATTTCTAAAAAATCCACATCCAATTTTTTCTTCATTCTGGCATATAAGTTGCATAGCATAATAAATCTGTAGGTGGTTTTAGCACTAATAATCACAGGGGGGATTGCCCAAATATTTAAACACGAAAAAGTTTTGGATGTTTCCCCTATTTTCAGTATTTTTCTTTCAAAACTTTTGATATAAATAACAAACTGTACCTGTTAAAACACCTACCTCCTGTTCATAAACAAACCCAAGGGAAGACAGGCAGAAATGTGTTTCTGTATTCTGGCCTACTTTTCTCTATTATTAAATGCTCTTGTTCAGCAACATTGTTCAGAAGTGGACCAATATTTTCAAACACACTAGTTTGTTATAATTTCTTTTGTTTACTATTGTGGGACCAACTCTCAAAATTAATTTCTCTAAGTACTACAGAAAAATTGTTTTGCAGTGAATGACAGAGGGATGCTCGGCCTGAAATTGTAGTCGAAGAGTGCTTCTACCACTAGTCTTAAATAGATAGTCAATAGAACATAATAAAAACATAATAAAAAAAAAATTCCTCCTAAACACTCTCCTCTTAAATAGTTTCATTAGGCATTTCTGGGCAGCAAATATTAAACCGAAAACCCCCTCATGTATGCCTCAAGACTTGTGACTTTTGGATTGTATACAGCTTGCTCAGAACCCAGGGTCTGCACTAAACTTCCATATTTATGCACTTAATATTTTAATCAGCCGTTCTAATAACATCTGTGAATGATTACTGGAAAGTGCACAGTGCAAAATTCTTTTGGAATAAAAGCTTGAACTTTTCATTTTTGTCCTCATGTTGTAGTTACAAGGAAAGGCTGCTAACATAGCTAGACTTTTAAACCTTAATTTTGTATACTGTTCATTTAACTGCATGCTCTGTTGATAAGCTGACGAGGAACTGCTGGAGATAGATGGTGGCTATAGGGCTTAATGTTTAGCACAATATGAAAGGAGATTGATTGAAGCCCTTTCAGCTTCGTTAGTATCCCTGCTTAAATCTAAGTTTACTCATTAAGTATTTAAGGAAAACTTGTTTCTTGGGGACCACAGAAAAAGATATTGAGGCATCTCAGTAGCCTAGAAATCATGGATTCCTACTTGCATGGATTTCTGTAGACCGACTTGCGCACATGCTGTATTTAGTGTTACATGTAAAGAAAAATAAACTGCATTACTCTTTCAGCATGGGGCTGCTTTTGGTCCACCTCAAGGTGGATTTCATCCACCTTATTGGCAGCCAGGACCACCAGGGCCGCCAGGTCCACCAGCACCTCCTGCACCTCCTCAAAATCGAAGGGAACGACCCTCATTCAGAGACCGACAGCGTTCACCTATTGCGATGCCTGTGAAGCAGGAACCTCCACAGATTGGTACATGTTAACCACTCCTTAATGAAAAAACATAAAAGCTGTGTCTTGAAAATTTGAAGACTTTTTTTTTTTTTAATAAAGTAAAAAAGGAGGGAAAGAAAAAGCTATTGTAGATGGGGTTTTCCCCACAATCAGATGTGTGGCTTGTTTGGATTGGGGTGGAGGGTTTGCTTCTTTGTTCTTGTTATTTTTTTTTCTTTTGGGGGGGAAGGCTGTTTTCACCTTACAAAACTGTAAACCTTGCTTATGTAGATGCTGTGAAGCGTAGAACTCTGCCTGCTTGGATTCGTGAGGGCCTGGAAAAGATGGAACGAGAAAAACAGAAAAAATTGGAAAAAGAGAGGATGGAGCAGCAACGCTCACAGATGTCTAAAAAAGAAAAAAAGGAAAGTGAGGAGGCTGAAGAAGGGGATGGCCCACGGTTACCTCAGAAAAGTAAATTTGTAAGTAGAAAGGTTTGCTTTTTGCTCAGGTTTGTATATCCTGAAAGGTATCTTTTTCAGTCTCAAACAGAGACTGTGTATTCCTGGTTATCTCTTTGTTTCTTCTGCTTAAAGTTAAGGTGCCGCTTTGTTGATATTTACTTGGTGTTTTGAAGTTGTTAATGTCTGAGAGGTAAAAGTATATTATTTGATCTGTAGTAGCAAAGAAACAACAATGAAATTAGGCTTTTTTCTTTTCTGTATTTTGGGAACACACATGGTCTTTGAAGGTTTGAATTCTAAATCAGTAGCTGGACAAATTCAGATACCTGTATTTGCTAAACTGAGCCCATTTAGGAAGCCTTGTGTTGCCTTCACTTTAGCAGTTATCTCATTTGTTTGCAGTTCTGAGTACCTGTCTGGTAGTGAACTGCCGACTAGGTATTTACTTATCTCATGTGGGTAGAGAGGTACCTGCATGTTTATTAGGAGGGAAGAAAAGAAATAGAGTTTTGATAACTGTAATACAGATTTCGGTACAAAGTAAATCATGGTGACTATCATAAATAGAAAATAATGAGCTTGACATCTGAGTTTTTCCTGAAATGCAAGATGCTGTTCTTGTAGGACAGTGATGAGGAAGATGAAGATGCTGAAAACACAGAAGCTGTAAGCGTTGGGAAAATCAGCAGAAGTCCATCCCCAGCTCCTCAAGAGGAGCAAAGTGAACCAGAAATGACAGAAGAAGAAAAGGAATATCAAATGGTATTAATAATGTAGTTCTCACTAAGTATTTCTGTCTATTTGTGCATGTTTTTGAGGCATGGCAAAGTAAAACACTTCTTCTCTGCCTGATACTGTCAATAGAGGTATAGTACGTATCATGCAGTAAACCGAGGTTATATTTGCATGTCTCTTTGTATTGCTGTCTTTCTCATGTAGAGAAGGATATAGGTTATATAACTTATATTTAGCACAATAATGGAAGAATGTAATGACTGTAATCTTTACATTGATTGTTATTAATTCTGTGGTTTGGCTTAACTTGTCAAATTCCTGAAAACTTTTAATGGTTAAATGCACCCGTCTAAAATCTATGGTTCAACCTCAGCTTGTGTGAAAGGGAATTTAAGAAATGTATCCTTGCAAGAAGGTGCTGGACACCTAAGTCCTAGACCAGCAACAGTTTTGCTGTGTCTGCAGAAACTTCATACTTTGAAATCAGTCATATGCTAATTGTACAATTGAAACCTGGTTAATGAAGGCCCTGAATTCTAAAAAGTTTGATGAATGTATTTTTTTTTTAAAGCACATGGGCAGACTGAGCAGCTGGGAGAACTAGCTGCCAACATTTCAATTTTTGTAGTAAATATGTAATAATAAAATCCTATATAAGTAACCTCTGATGATTTTTGCAGGATTGGGTTCAGTGAGGCAGCATACTAGACAGAAAGGTGCTCTTTATTTTTTAAAAGAATAAATGGGATCAGTCTAAGTACTTTTCTGATTTACATATTCATTTGTGGTATCATCTTTGACATTAGGAATCAGTGCCCTGGGTAGTTGTGTGTAGTACATGTGGATACACTTCACAGTCAAAGTACAGACTGTTCTGGAAGTTTTGAAATCAGGTCAAATTTAAACAATTTCAGACTTGTTTTTAAGTCATGTCTGTTGAAAGAAATTATTAAATAAAATGTGCAGGAGAGTACTTTCATAGCCATCAGAAGCAGTGAAGCTCTATAGATCTAATTTGAATGCAGCATTTATTCAAGAGGTTTTAGCCTTTAATCCTATATGCAATTTTCTTCAGATGATGCTGACAAAAATGCTGCTGACAGAGATTCTCTTAGATGTCACAAATGAAGAAATTTATTATGTGGCCAAAGATGTTCACCGTAAAGCAACTAAAGGTATGCCAGTTCTTCTTTTTCTTTTTTTTTTTCCTTAGTTTCTTCTTTGAATATTCTATATTTGCATGTCTCTAGAGCATTTAACCTCCATAGTTATCCCCCAAGAACAATTTCAGTATAATGCATTCAACTTGGTAGAGTTCAAATCCAGTAATCATGTACTGTTGTCCTGTGCAGTGTATTGTGAGTTACTTCAGTTATTCCATTTCTTTCATACAATTCATTTATTTAGTTAAAATGGTATCTGTGTCAGTGGCTCTTGAGTTGTAGCTGTTTCTTAATGCTATCATCTTTATCTCAAGTTCTTAGCTGTTCAGAAGTGAAAAGAGATGAACTTTGAGTCCTCAATTAGTAATTCATTTGCTTTCACTATTAACATGTATTGTACTTACATAACAGATTTTTTTAAACATAACTGAGTTATTCTAAATATGTAACTACTGAAACTTGAAAATTATGTGCAGATGCTGTAACTTGCAAAGTGATTTATGAGTGTATATTCTTTTTTTTTCTGTTCACTATTAATTTGCAGTTAAATTCTAAATCTTCGTGGTCAGAAAATCTAGAATTGGTTTTAAATGGATGATGCGTTTTTAATGTTTCTTCTCTCCCTCCAAAGAACAGCAATAGTAGTAGATTTAACAATACCATAGACTCATGACTATGAAATCGTGGCTATTTGTGTTAACATGTTGTTCCTGTTGTTGATGTGATACAAAGCTCCTGCAAAACAGCTGGCACAGTCCAGTGCACTGGCTTCCCTCACTGGACTCGGTAAGTATGTTCCTTATTTTCGAGAGGGCTTAAAGGGGGAGTTTCACTCTTGCCTTGCGTTTCTAGAAATTGCATTTTGAAACTAGATTTTAATTGCCCAAGAGTATGGGTCACTTTCCAATAACTTTATCAGCACCTTTGTTTGTTCCACAGGTAATCCTACTGATATAAGTGGGATGGTTTTTGGAGTAAAGGACTAGTCAGTGTGAGTTAGTGTATGAGAATCTTGCCCTAATTTTGAAAATACATAAAAACTTAAGATAAATTTATTTTTCAAAGTGTGATTGTTTCAGAAGCACACTGCAGTCTTCAGAGAGAGGAATACTGTTTTATATTTTTCTCCTATTTTGATGCATCCAAACAAGAAGGGAAAGTTGATAGAAGAGTAATGTGAAAGTCTATGAATAAGAATACTATAATCTTTGGAATTATTGTTTTATTGAAAAGCTACATAAGCACAGACGCGACCATATCATATATTACCAGAAACAACACAGGAAAAAGAGATTGAAATTCCAGCTTGAGACACAACAGCAAAAGATCTTGCCCAACATATTTTTTTTATCATCTAAAACATACTACAGCAGTGTCAGTCATCAGTTATGTGCTTGTTGTGTGGAATTCTGATGATTAGATTGAATGTTATCATCACAAGTATTCACGTTTTAAAACTAACTCAATAAAGATCATAAGAACCTCAGACTGAAAGAAAGTAAAATATCTCCATGTCAGATGTTTAAATTGACTTTATCTTTCTTATCAGTCCAGTAGTTATTAATATCTCTAAGGGAGAAGAAAGTCCATTTCTGTTCCATCTCCATACCTGTCGAAGTGCAGTGTTTTCTAAATCAATGTAGAAAACTTGATATGGCATTCAGAATTTCTGTAGCCTTGGACTACGGAGGCGGTTGAAGTCATTTCAGAGATGTCTTCTGGGAAAGGTCCCAGGCATTTTCTGTGCGGTTGCTGATACAGAGGCAGGCACTGTTACGATCTCCGCAGGGAGCTTTTTTGCCCTTCCATACAATGGAAAAAGTACCGTGATCACAGTGGTTGCTTGCCGAAAATAGACAAGCTGTTCCAGAAGGAGTAGAACCAGACAGTGAGCATCAATGCAGATATGGGGGCCTTGATCACACCAGTCAAACAACATTGGCACTTACCAGAATAAAGTGACTTCTTCAGAGAAGAGGAAGTGGAGGAAGGGCAATGTTACTCTCCTCTTTGCCCCACAGAAATATTAAGAACAAAGCTTAATCTTTCCTCGTGATAGACTGGACTTTATGCACGCAGGTGGACTGGGTGGTTATGGATCAGGAGACAGTGAAGATGAGAGGAGTGACAGAGGCTCTGAGTCATCTGATACTGATGATGAGGAATTACGACACAGAATCAGGCAAAAACAGGAAGCATTTTGGAGAAAAGAGAGAGAACAGCAACTACTACTAGAAAAACAGCTAGAAGGTAAATCATGTAATTCTTACTGTGCTGCTGTGTATGGACTTTACTACTCAGTATATGTAAATTGGCGGGAGAAAAAAAACGCATTTTAAGCCAGATTTAGAAATAATGTTCTTTTAATTAAAAGTTTTAGTAAAGAAGATCTTTGAGCTACTTGATCAAAATGGGGTTTGCTGCTTTTCTTTCTAGTAAGAAAAAAAATCCATGTGGTGTTTCCCTAAACTATTCTACTTCAGTGTTAAGAGCATACATGGTGTATATGTATCTATATGCTGTAGATACTGTGCTATATAAATAATAGTATTGCTTTATACAAAAGCACGTGTGTGTATAATGTATTTTTTAAAAATTATTAGCATGTCCATTGTGACTGGGGGATAATTTCACCCTTCTGCACCAGACTGCAGTTTATACAAACTTGATTCCTTAAAGTTGTACCCTCTGAAGTATATGAAGCATATTTCACGTCATCTGAAAAACGTGCTTTTCTGTTACATAATCTTGTGCAGTGCACCTTTCAGAACATACAGTGGGAGGCTGCAGTTTCTTTGAACTCACTGTTTGCAGTTGTAGTTGAGGTTTGTGTCCATATGCTGCATCTCTATAACTGGGTTTTAATACCTAATACCGGGGAAGGATTATTGAACCCAGTCAGTTCGCACTTAGCCTCTGAGAAGGTGACAGGCTTGATTTTAAAAAATAAAAATAAATCTGTTTTTTACTTCTGCTTTTCCATACAAGGTAAGGTTTGTCCTTTTGTACCAATAATGTAGGTGAAAACGGTATCACAGTCATCACCTTGCACTGCTGAAGAGCAGTCTAGGTCAAGAGATGAATACAGTGGTAAGAAGACGTGATCTAAGTTCATAAGCTGGAGGAGGAAGAAAGTGCTATTAAGATAGCATACTTTTTTCTTATTTTGAGATGGATGATTTCCTTCTTTTTATTTTAAAGGCCTGGAAATAAGACATACGGATCACTTAAAGGCTGAACTAGCTAAAATTTTGGTTTCTTTAATATTCCTGTCTCTCTCTCTGAGTGTTTTAAGATTTATGGATAAAAGGATAGCTGTATGGAGAGTGACTGAGTGGTGGCCTATGACCTCTGTCTTCCAAGTTCAAGAGGCCAGATGCCAGTTTGGGGACATCTGCATGGGGCTATTTACAGAAATATAAATCTAGAGTAAAGAAGCTGATTCTATACATCCAAAATACCAAAGAATACTAAATGCAGGATCTCATTTGTAGCAGCGTTAAGGAGAGGCAGAAGATTTCTGATATACGGTACAGAATCTTCTACCGCACACGGACTTTTCTCTGTATTACCTAATAACTCGGGGACCAGATGGAATTGTTTTCTGGGTTAGATTTGACCATCGTAGAATGGTTTGGGTTGGAAAGGACCTTTGAAGATCATCTAGTCCAACCCCCCTGCCATGGGCAGTTGCCATTTGGATCATGCTGGGTTTCCGGATGCAGTTTTATTCCCTAAGTTAATTCAGAAACTGATGGCCCACATCAAAAGGCCATTTTTTGGCTAAAAATGTTGTGTGTCAGTTATTTTTTTCTGGGTTCAATTAAAAATGGGGAGGGGAGATAAACTTGGCCAGTGATGCAAAGGATCCTAGGTTGAATAGAAATAAGTAAAACTTTTTTTTTTAGTCAGAAACCTCTGGGAAATGCTCTGAGAGTCTAAATTTCTTTGTTTTGCTATATGAAAATCTTGGCCTGATACTCATTAAATTACTTTAAAGAAATGTATTTTTTATTCTTCTGTTGTCTTCTTACCACGTTTATAGTATTTGCTGACTACCAAACTTACATGTAATCCCAACTGACATTAACTTTTTGTTTTGTAAGAGCTTCACCATCTATCTGTATTAAATGCTGTGGTCTTAACTTTTAAACTGAGTCTTAAGCAAAGAGTTATCGCCAGGTCTCCTTTTTGTACTATTCCTCTCTTGCTTGGAATTCCTAGTTAGCATTTAGGACTAATGTAAGTTGTTCTCGGAAAACGCCATAATACTGGTATTTTCTTTCAAAAAACAAACTTGCATCACCACAGCAGAAGGTACTTCTCTACGACTTTTTTGGGTAATGAGGCCTGTGACACATAGAGGTACAGCAAACACTGCTCTGAGGTTGAGAGGCCACCCATGCACTGTGTGGGAAACACAGCTTCTTCAGACCAGCCAGTGATTACCCAATCCCAGATGAACGGGGCTGGAAGGAAGGCAGGAAGCGTAGGTACAACTGGAGGAGTATTGTAGGAGGCAGAAGGGGAGAATCAGGTGTGCCAAAAGGTTGCAGGAGGAAAAAGTATGTGTGTGTAGATGAATTTGGGAGTTCTGGTGCTCCAGGATATTTGTTTGAGAACTTCGTCTTATGCCACTGAAACATGAAATGACATGAAGCATTTCTAAAAGTGTCTGGGTTGTATGCTTTTTCTAAACCAGGAGGACAACTTTTCAAGAATTATAAAAAAAAGAAATTAAGTTGTTTGGTAGGTAGTTGGTATGATGGCAGACAGTGTATTAATTACAAGTATTATGAAAGGTGCTTGGAAATTTGGTTTTGCCAAAAGTAACAGCATGGAAATTATTGACATATTACTCCAAATTAATTGCATTTTTCTTTTGTATACTTTTTTCTTTTTTCAGAAGAAAAGCTACAAAACGAAAAAATTTCAAAGGAGATGAATGAATTTATCAACAAAGAACAAAACAGTAACTCGGCATCACAGGAGGCAAAAGAACTTGAAGCAGATATGGTTCATGAAAAGAAAAGATCTCCAAACGCAATCGCACCTGATCTAGAACTCAAAAAAGAGGGTAAAGAGAGGACAGGAAGGAGTGGGTCAGGAAGCTCTAGCAGTGGTAGCACTAGCAGCAATAGCAGAAGCAGTAGCAGTAGCAGCACTGTATCTAGTTCCTCCTACAGCACTAGCTCAGGTAGTAGTCGCAGCTCTTCGCGTTCTTCCTCTCCTAAAAGGAAGAAGAGACACAGTCGCAGTAGGACGCCTTCACATAAAGTTAGGCGCAGTAGAAGCAGGAGTTACTCCCACAGAAACAGGAGAGAGAGGAGTAGGAGCAGGGAGAAAATAAGGGAAAGGAGAAGATCTAGTAGAAACCGCAGTGCTGAAAGAGGGGAGAGGCGAAGAAATCGGAGTCCTTCTCGAGAGAGAAGCTGGGATAGACGTAGAAGTAGTAGCCGTTCAAGAGACAGGCGAGCCAACCGTGCCAGCCGCAGCAGAAGCAGGGACAGACGTAAAACTGAAGACCAGCGTAGAAGCCCTACTGGAAATAGGCACAAACATAAAAGTGAGGGTAAAGATCAAGAAAGGAAGAAGGAGCAGAGCGGAGGTGTAGATAAAGACAGAAAAAAGAACAGAGAAAGAGAGAGAGATCAGGAAAAAAGAAAAGATAAGCCCAAAAAAGAGGAAAAAGAAAGTAAGGCTGGCAATCATGACGACAGTAGACTAAAGAGGAAAAGAGACAGCGAAAGAACTTTCTCTCGCAGTGATTCAATATGTGTGAAAATAATAAGGCAGGATTCCAGACAAGAAAGCAAAAAAATTTCTACCAAAGATAGCAAAAAACGGTCAGGCTCCGAATCTAGTGCGAGGAGTAGTTCTGAATCGCCAGGAAGCAGTAAGGAAAAGAAGGCTAAGAAATCGAAGCATATTCGGTCATGCTCCATGGAGAAATCTCAAAGGTCTGGTAAGAAGGCAAGCCGCAAACACAAGTCTAAGTCACGATCAAGGTAGTATACTTTTTAAGTATTTTGTCTGACTTTTTTTTTTAATTTTTTGCTATTCGTCTTCATGTGTACGGCATATGAACTTTTTTTAAATAAAGTATGGTATTTATTAAATTTTTTGTCTTAGGCAAAAGTAACTTTGGAAAAGTCTTTTAAAGCTATTAATTACTAAGCCTAAAGTGTGTGTGGGTTTGGGGGTCTTCTGTTTTTTTCCAATTAACTTTTTCCCCCTTTTCCTTTATTTTTCAGATCAACAACTCCTCTTCGTCGTAAACGCTGAGGAATTTATGGCACCAGTGCTATGACGTTTAAAAATTCCATGAGTTATAAAAGGCTTGTCTCATTATAGAGGCACATTGTGGCTATGTAGGTGAAACCAGAATCCTTTTTTTATCTGTAAATAGGTGTATTTTTTCCAAATGCTGCTCAGATTAAATACCTAATAGGATTTCTTTGTATTACATTTTTTCAAGAACGGTAGTGCTTATTAAGAATATAAAACATGCCATTCTCTTTCAGCTGTAATGTTCTTAAAATTACTATTGAATGTACTGTGATGTCAATAAAGCTCTTTAGTTCATTTTTTGTTTAAAATTCTTGCACCTGAATTTTGTGTTAAATTGTAGAAAGTACTTTTTTTTTTTTTAAGAAAAGAAAAAGGCAGCTTTTTTGGTATAAAAAATTTTTAAAGTACTTGAAAAAGATTTTAACATAAAAACACTTGTTAAAATATGTAATCCATGGACCTGATGAGATTTATCTATTGGGGGGTGTGTGGAAGAACAAAGAAAAGACATCATATTTTTTCTTTAGATATGTGTAATAGATTTTTAATATTCCTTTTCATTTTGACTAGCAAGTAATATATGCTCTGTGTGTAAAATATGGGTCACTGTAATACAAACTATACTTAAAACAGACTGAACCCCATTAGGAATATGTGCGACTAACTGATCTTGTGTGACAGTGTTAAGCTCTGGAACTATATTCCTCACCCAGTTTTCAGAGAGAACTTTCTGGACGTTCAGGGATAGTACAGGAACAAGACTCAGTATTTTAGATGTTTTTATGGAATATATTTATAAATGGCACTCAATACACATTAGAAAACCGATAATAGGTTAAGTTTACATTTTGGCACATGCATTAAATGTGTAGTAAACATTAAAGCTGGATATTTTTGTTAGTGTTATGAGAATTGTGATTCCTGCAATGCCAATACATTAATTAGACAGCAACGTAACTAAATTTTTGTTTTTAATATCACCCTAAAGTGAAAGGTCACTGTGATTACCTCCTTCAGGAAATTAACTATTGCTGTTAGTAACAAAAGTGTGAAATAATACTAGTTAAAAAAAACCAAAACACACAACAATGCACAACCCTAGGCCAGTGACTGTTACAGAAGAACATTAATTCAGGAAGAGACTGGAGATCTGTGCCTAGAAGGTCTGGTATGATACCAGTTGTGAAAAAGATAAAAGGCTTAACATCAAAGTATGATCTCTTTGGCTGTATCGTCTAAGAAAAAACTATACTAGTACTGGCAACTTGCAAAGCATGTCTTCATGAGCAGATTAATCCATTTACTAAAATTAGAATTCAGCTACGTAGCATTTTTGCCAATGTAATTTTTTTCATAAATTAGATGCAGAAGTAAACTGCTTCAGTGCAAAGAATCACATTTTAACAATACATTTATTAAGCAAGCTAGTGGCTGGCAAATACATGCATGTTTATCAAAACAATGTTACAGAGAAATAATTAGTTAATCAGTTATAGATAACACATCCCCCCAATTAAGTCCTTTTACATAGAGTAAGCAGTCACACCTATTAGCAAAATAAGGCATAATTTGCAACACGCTGGTTTTACTTGCATTGGTATGGATATAAATAACAATGTATTGATCCAATCTCGGTACACTATTGGCTCTGGGTAAAAGCGAGGATTTTTTGAAGAATAGGTAGCATAACACTTCAGATGCCTTAGAAGGATGTCTTGAGAGAGAGAACAAAACTAGAATTGAGTTTAAGAAAATTTATTGAGGAATACAGTTCCCATGATGCATTGAATTTGATTTTTCAGTTCAGACTTTATATTCTCTGTCTAATAATAAAAAAAGATTGTGTATGACAAGCTTTATATACTCTGCCAACAACTGGAATTCTGTCACTTCCTGTAAATACGAAAATTATTTTTTTGACACAAATGCACTTATGGGTAGTGACTGTATGCCAATAAAAAGAGCATACGATCTCTGTATTTAACTGTTTCAGAAATCTTACTAAACAGCATACTCATCACACCAGTAATTAAAAATACATCGGTACTATGTCAGCTTCACATACATTAGACTTCTTGGTGTTTCAGTAGCTCCCTTATGAATGTTTTTAAATGCTAAAGGCTAAAATAACATCCAGTCTTTAATTCCATACATCTGAAGTGATATTAAATTAAAACATGTGCAAATATATAAAAAAAATGGGAATGTATCATTTTGCAAAAGCCTAAATTGGGTTGTTGCTCTATTCTTTTACATTTTTAAATAAACACTTGACAATATTTCAGTACTTGTGCACTGTAGGAGAGCCAAAACATACAATTGTGAATGTCATGCAGCCGCTCTGAGGCAGTTCCCTTGAAAAATTTTTTTTAATAAATAAGGGAGGGTGTGGAATCAAGTGAAAAGTGGTTCCCGTGCAACTACTGTTTGAAGATGAATACAACAAAACCAGTGTGAGTATGTACCCCGCGGTACCCATTACACCATCTAAGAACAGGAGCCGGCTGCAGCCGTGGGTAGGGCCAAACAGGAGCAGTTGGGTAAAACACTCTAAAGACTGAACAACTACACAGTTTTTGAAACGTGGCATGGTACATGGTTTGGAAAAAAAACCCTATTACCTGTGTCTTTGAGGCCCTGTTTTGTGGGAGAGGTTGGAGTCTAGGCTGCTGCATTTAACTGCTGTTATCTTAAGATCTGTGTTTTATAATAGAAAAATGGAATAGCTACCTCTTGTTTAAAACCAGCCTAGCCTGTTAAGTAAAATACTTGCCATTGTGCATGTATTTAATTGCTTGTTACTAAAATTTTTAAAATCGCAACTATAAAAGCGATGTAAGGATTGGCTCTCTTTCTCCAGATTTTGCCTTCGCTTTGCTAAATCAATGAAAAGTTATCAATTAATCTGCATAAGTAATATGCAGAAGCACGCTTTGAAGGAAGGCTTAGTTTTGTGTCTTAGGGAGACTGTGTGTCTTTGGCGTAAAGGAATTCCTTGAGCTCTGGTTCTTTGGTAGCTCTGAGGTGTTAGTGATGACTGGTGAGTCCTCTGCACCGTGAGCTTTGCTGGATGGAAAGTGGGCGAAGAGGGAAGCGGTTCACGCACACACTAAGCAGGTTTGCCGTAAATTTAATTGCTGCCAAGACAAGGTTCTTCGAGACCTTTCAGTAGTCCTTATTTAGTTTTTTTTTTATTATTTAATTTTAAAATAATCCAAACTGACTACTAGATGAATTATACTGATTTTACAGGAGACCTGTAAGCGGGCAGATTTCAAGCATCAAGGGTGGTAGCACCGAGCAAGGTCAGTCAACAAAACAGACTGGTGTTTGATAGAGGAAAGTGAGTCAAACCACGACTGGTTATACTGCTCCAAGCCTCCTGCTGCCTGGAGGGTGCTCCTGCCCCTGGCTTTCTGCACGCACGGCCAGGCAGGGAACCCGGCTGCTGCCATCATCTGCCTGGAGAGCACGGGAGTGCTGCCAGGGGCTGCATCCATGGCTCATCCCTGCCTTGCTCCACACTGCTGCCTTCCAGCCAGCTTTGGTTTTCATGGGACTTTCTCATGAGACCTGCAGCTCAATAAAGTGCCAGAAAACAATTATTTTTTTAAAACTGGCTTAATTCTTTACCATTTAAGCATGTTAAACTAGCTCACCATGGGGATCTGAAAATGCCAAAGCCAGCCGAGAGGGGAAGGAGGAGGGGAAGAAGAGCTCCCAGTGCCTGTCAGCTCTGAAGGGCCGACACTGCTCGCAGCAGCGGCATATGGATTCAACCCTCCCCGACTGGGCAGCGGTGCCTGGGCAAGGGAGCAGGCAAGGCAGCAGCCCTCTCCCTCCTGGGCTGCTGCCCGGACTGTGCCGGCAAACCGTGAGACGGCAGCAAACCAGCCTGGAGGGTTCCCAAGAGGAAGCACGCAGGAGTTTTGTCTGAAGCCCAGCCACCCCGGTGGCCCCAGGGCTTTGCTCCATGCCACAGACGTGTCATGCATGCTGTTGGGTATCGGTTCTACCCCCCACCCTGCGCCTCCCCTCTCCCAGAAGTGAGAAGTCGTGTAATTTGGGCTCTCCCCTGCAAGTCCAGTGTGTTGCGTGGTAATAAAAGAGACTGCAAGCTGATAGCTAATCACTGTCATCCGAACAAGCCTCTGCTAAAGGAGTGTTTTCTTGTTCCATGACATGCAAGGATCAGGTCCACGTGCAGGAGTAAGGGGGTATAAATTTAAATAAAATCACTGCCTTAATTTTCAGCAGTGCTTCCCGGTGAAGCTGTGGCGACGTACCCGTGGGACAACGCAGGCTGTATCAGCAGTGTTGCAATGCACACTGCATCGGGACACTGCAGTGCTTCACTGTTGGGAAGGGAAAGGGAAATAAAATGTTTTTTCTTGCTGCTGGTACCACATCTTAAGCTGGAATATTTTTGTTTAAAAAACCAAGCTTGAATAAGTGCTTGTAATGGTCTGTCCAACGTTTTGTTTTGCTTCCCTTACATTTTATAAAATAAGTATCCATAACATTTTAATAATAAATATTATAATCATAGAATGGTATAGAGTTGGAAGGTACCTTAAAGGTCACCTAGTTCTGACCCCCTGCCATGGGGGTCCCACTAGACCTCCCACTAGACCAGGTTGCTCAAAACCCCATCCAGCCTGGTAACACTTCCAGGGATGGGGCATCCACAGCTTCTCTGGGCAACCTGTTCCAGTGCCTCACCACGCTGACAGTAAAGAATTTCTTCCTAATATCTAATCTAAATCTACCCTTTTTCAGTTTAAAACTGTTA
>VUYV01000172.1:1431080-1451353 GCA_008711295.1 Anarhynchus alexandrinus
CGGGCGGTGAGCAGGCGGTGCGCGGAGGGCGCGGGTAGGAGGGCCCCAGGCCCGGCGCGGTGCCCGCGGGCGGCGGGGCCTGGCTGTCCCGCCTCGCCCTCCGCGGCTGTGGCGGCCTAACGGGACGTCGCTTCAGCGCCCCCCTCTCCCCGGGCAGCAGGGCCCCAGCAGACCTCACACCGGCTCCGGCCTGGCGGTTGCTTCTGGCGGCTTCTCCCCGGTCCCGCCGGCCGGCCTGGGCCCGCCGGCCGCGGCCTGTTCCCTCTCGGGTCGCTCTCCTCCCGCCAGGCCGTGTGCGGGAGGTGCTGGCGGGTCCCCCGCAGGTCTGACAGAGCTCTCCCCAGGGAGGCGCTTTCCCCCGGCCGCCTCCTGCGCAGCCCTTCGCCTCAAGTGTCTGTAGATCTCGCCATTGCTCACTGCGGCCTACAGTCACCTTCGGGGGGGAGGGGGGGGGCCGTTAGCCTGGGGGCGGTGAGGTGCTGCGGGGGTTTGGGGGTTGTTGGTGGCCCGGTAGCGGCTGGGTAGAGGGTGAGCGTGGGTCAGGCCTGGGAGAGCCGGGCTGTGCGCCGGCAGCGCGGGTGTGGAGAGCGTTTTTCCAGGCGGTGTCCTTGGCCTGTCTCGGCACCGACCGTGGGGTTTTCTTATTTGTGTTTCTGCACCAGTTCATACGATACAGAATGAGTGTGCAGCTCGATTTGTCTGACTCCGATCTGTCATGAAACAGGAATCGGAGCTCAGTGTCGGCAACTCTTAAGTGCGTGTGCCTGTGCACAACTTGTGGTCAGAGTACACGTTTTGGTGGAATGCTCACTAACCGAAGCATTTCAGCCGCCTGAAAAGTTCCTTTTCATTCAGGCTCTGAAAAGTGTTATTGTACATAATTTGAGGAGTACTGGGGCGGTGAACCAGCATATGTTCTTTTATTTAATCCCCGTGCACGCCCAAAGTATGATAGTGAGCAAATGTGTAAAGGTTTGCACAGTTAGTGGTGTTGTTCTAGAGCGGCATTGTTAAACCGGGTTTTTTGCCTGTGAGCTCCTGTAAAGCTGATGTTTTCCATTCGGTTGCCTTTCTTTTATTTATGCAGATGACCATGCTGATCTGTCTTTTCAGACAGGCCTGAGAGGTACCCTTCAGAGCCACAACTGGAAAATACAGCTGAAATCCAGTGGTGCTCTGCCTGCCTCTCTGACTGAAATAAAAAGCAGTATGTAAGTATTGTATCTAAAATAATCCTGTGTGACAAGGACTGTCATTTTCTGTAGCAATTAATTTTACTTTGTGTCAGTGTAACGTGAAGTAATTTTTAAATTTCACAAATGTTTAAATGTTTGAAGTGGCCTATTTTTGTTTTATTAATTACTAACTTAAAAATTACAGGTGTGCAGCCACCTGTTTTGGGAGATATGTTAAACATACAGTGTATAAAATCTATTTGTTATTAATCAAGTATAATTAGAGTCTCTAAACGAACATGAGTTTTATCTCTTTTTTTCATTTTCTGATGGAGAATTTGTTTTTCCCATATTTTAGCTGACATGAAATATCGGTACTAGTTTCATGACATTCAGCTCTCATTATTTAGGCCCACCATGAAGAGACTTTTCAGCACTTCACACTCATCAGTGGATTCAAAGGAAATGAAAAAATTCCAGCTCCTCGCACATAAATGGTGGGATGAAGAAGGAGAATACTCAGCCCTTCATTCTATGAATGATATTAGAGTGCCATTTATTAGGTATAGTTATGAAGACAGATTTTTTTTTTATATGCACTATTTCTGCATAACCTCCAAAAACATTGTAAAAGAAAAACAATTACCAGTACTTAAGATAACTGCATATTACACCTACTAAACCTCCTTGTGTGTTTGGTGTTTGCCCTTAAATCACGTCCCTTTTCTTTCAGAGATACTCTGTTGAATATGAGTAGTAATTATCATTTGGGAAATCCACTTTCTGGAGTAAAGATTCTTGATGTTGGCTGTGGTGGTGGTCTGCTAAGTGAGGTAAGAAAGAGTGTGCTCCGGTTTCCCTTGTTAAAAAGCATACAAAATATTTGAATTGTTTTACTATTACACTGCTTAATTTCTAATCCTCCAAGGAGGAGCTTTTCTCTTCTATGATACGTTAGTTACTGAATGTTTTGGAGTGGTTTACAGAAAGGGAGGTACTTGGTAATGAGACATTCTAAAATTCTGAGGTTCATCAGAAAAATAAGATTTCAAACACAGTAAAGAAAAGGAGAGGGGGAAAAACGATGTAAAAGTCTTCAAGTATTCCTCCGGGCAGTCACAGTATGACAACATTTTGTTGTTGGTTTTTTTTTTCCTTTTTTTTACTTTAGAGCCTAGGCAAGAATACTTGAATCATGACAATCCTCATTACTAAAGAAGTATTTTCTATTATAAACTTGTTCTTACATGTTCATTTCTTTGAATTGCTTATCTTCAGCTTTTGGTTTGGTTTTTTTTTTATATTGGGTGTGGGGATTCTCGCCTTTGCTTTGATCTCATGGGAAAAGCATGGAATAGTGTCAAACACCTGAGACATACTTCTCTGTCAGGAGAGATTCTGCTGGTACAGGGGCTGATGTTACAGCTGCTTCCTGGGGAGTCTGCTCAAACTTGGGACTGAGAAGTAACTATTTTTGGTGGACCCCTTTGGCCACACAGGCTCTGAACACTGCTGTATCCTATCAATAGACTAGGGATGGTGTATGAATTTAGGATTACAGATCTGGCTGAGTTACTCTGGGAACTTCATCAGCGTCTGAAAAGGGGTCAGGTGCTGAATCTCTTCCCATGTTTTTCTTACATTCTGAGCAAAATTCTGTACTCTTGTGAGAGCCGGCTCTCCGACAAGGCTGGCAAAACCAGTGTGCTGCATCACCTTCTCAGGCTGAACAACCGGAGAATTTCAGGTTGGAATAACATACATGTGGTCATGTTCTGCAGCCTGTTTCAGTTTCAAAAGAGGTGATGGCTGAGGTGTTAACCTATGAGTAAGAAGACACTGGAGAAACTTGAGTGACAGCCAAGCCTGATGCTATCCTAGTAAACATCAGTGTTTAGTTCTCAGCAGTGAGAAAGTCCCAGAGATAATCGTATATTAAGTAACCATTAAAAAGATATGAGGATTTACCATTACAGGTGGATGTTGAAGAAAGTAATGACAGTAATTAAATACGGCATTGTTTTCCCTTTTAAGTACTGTGTTGATTTTCCCCCTTTGTTTTTCCTCTATCAGGGTAATAGTGGAGGAAATCTTTATTTGGTGTAACAAAATGGATTCAGAACAATTTATTCTAAAAGACAATTTAAATGTGTATATTCCAGTATATAATTTTCTAAGAAAAACACCACCTTCCCAAACCTAAGGAATTTCTTGCTTTAACAAACATTTAAAATAAAACTGCTGGATCAGAGCTCATAATTTACTGTTGTTTGTCTTATTCTCTGGTAGCTGTTTTATACATCGTGTATGTATACTGCAAAGTTGCAGAAACCTTTAAGTAAATTGTTTTCATGCAGAGAATAAATTATACTCTGTATTATTAGCCTCTAGGTAGACTGGGAGCTTCAGTTACTGGAATTGATCCTCTGGAGGACAACATTAGAACAGCAGATCAGCACAAGTCATTTGATCCGGTCCTGGCCAAGAGAATACAGTACAAGTCCAGTTCACTGGAGGAGATTGTGGAAGAGTCTATGGAAACCTTTGATGTAATCGTAGCTTCTGAAGTAGTGGAGCATGTGGCTGACCTTGAAATGTTTATCAAGTGTTGCTCTCAGGTGTTAAAGGTAAGAGAGTTTTTGCTTTCGTTATTGGGAATATTTATTCTCTTTTATCATTAAGGCTTTCATTTGAAGGCATGTGAAAACACCTACATCTGCATTCATTCCTCCACCTTGAAGTGATGAGATCTGAATCATACTCCAGAGGTGCCTTCCGTTCTCCTCCATGTTGCAAGTACATCTTCCCAACTTCGTAACCAAAGTTAGAGGAAATTTATTTCCCCAGCCCTGCCTTAGAAGGTGGTTAATGGCGTTACCTAGCACTGCAGTTTTGCTTTGCATCAAGACCTTAAGAAATCCGATTGCATCTGATTTCACTTAGGTGAGAGGAAACATGGCAGTGCTGCTGTTGATGTATGGCTATGGCTCAGACTGCATTGAAACCAACTGTAATGGTGTTTCTGACTCACAAGATTCTATTCCAGCTCTAGCATCACATCGGATGTGCTCCTGGATTGCTTTTAAAGGCTCATAGGAATGCTTGGAGATAATCAGGTGTTGTTTTATTCCTCTTGATATTATTTCGTTTGTAAAGAAGGATGGTAGGCCCAGTACACAAGCAGCAGCTTTCCTTTAATCTTTCTGGTTATCAGAAGGGATATAGATTATTTGAGTGGAACACTTCACTAATTTTCAGGAATATAGATTATTTCAGTGGAATGCTTAACTCATTTTCAGGCTGCTGGGGACATAGAAATTATCCTTTATTTCTACCAAACAGTCTCTTAAGTACTTAGAATTCATTTCTGGCTTTGTTTTTTGACCTTGTAATCATTAAAATAAGCATGGCATTCAGCAGTCTCAAAAATTAGGCAGTATTGCATATTTTACTTTGGTTTTAATTTTAAAAAGTGTTTCTTTTTACATTAGGTGTTTATATGCCTTAGTACCTTTTATTTATCTATTTCCTGGGCAATGTTATGTTATAAGTGACTTTGTTAGATGTCTTTTGGGGGCAAGGAAATGGTTATTAGACCATCCAAGACTTTGATTATGTTGACTCTTTGAGGACTACTGAGTCATACTGTTAGAGCATTATATTCTTTATTGTATTTAAATGGTACACTTGTAAAAACCTATCCTGGGATGAAATTAGTTCTTACTCTTGCAGCATGTAGACTTGTAGATAGACAAATTATGTGTTTTAATGTGATTAAATTTACAAATTTTTTTTAAATTAAATGTTCTTCTAATTGAACATTTTAATCTTTTCATTAGCCTGAAGGTTCTTTATTCATTACTACAATCAATAAAACGCAGTTGTCCTATGTCCTGGGAATTGTGGTTGCAGAAAAAATAATAGGCATTGTCCCGGAAGGAACACACGAGTGGGAGAAGTTTGTTCCCCCCGAAGAGCTGGAGCGCCTCCTGGAATCAAGTAAGTTGCAGGCCAGATGATGGGAATGCAGCAAAATATCCAAATGTTCCCTGTAGAAATGGCAAAGGGATAAACTCGGTGGGGTGAGTGCTAGCAACAATACACAGCTTTTCCTGTGTGAGTTACCAGTCATATATTATGAGTATCATTTCTGGATTAAAGACGCTGATGCTTACTGGATTTTGCATAAAATAAATAAACTGAGTGGAGTCATAAGAATGCAGAGATTACTCAAACAAAATCACCGTTGCAGCTGCTCTCCGTTTGATAGCCTAAGCAAAAATGCCAAGGTTTTCCATCCTGTTCTGGTGACAGAATGTGTGCTCTGAAGTGGTTCATATCCTCTAGGTCTGGTTTGAGAAAATAACTGTATTGGCACTCCAGAGCTGCGCTGCTGCCACTGCATTGTTTGTTGTCTTCCTCTTGGGAGAAGGTGTTTTTATTCTTGGTTGCCGCTCCGTGTTCTTTATTCATATTATGTTACTAAAAGATTTCCTCAAAAATATGACGATGAAACCTACCATAAATTCATTAGTCAGTTCTTGAGAAACTAGGATACTGATTTGAAGAAATAATTTAATTTCCTTGGTTTGATTGCTTTTAAAATAGACAAAGCACTGAGCTGGGAAGAGTCCTGCCCATTGCCCTCCTTCCCTGCAGATGTTTTAAAACCCTCTCACCGAATATTTCACTTTCCTTTAGTTCACTGTAAAGAAGCTGAAGTATGAGTTGAGCTGTTCTCTTGGCAAGGTCTTCTCCTGGCACTTTGAAGTGATGCCATAAGGAACATGACTAATACCGTGTTGTGGTTTAATCCCAGCTGGCAACTAGGACCATGCAGCCATTTACTCACTCATCCCTCAGTAGGATAGGGAGAAGAAAGAGAAAAGGGAAAAAACCCCAACCAACCCCCCCAAAAACCTCGTGGGTTGAGATAAAGACAGTTTAATAGAACAGTAACGGAAGAGAAAATAATAACAATGGTAAAAAATATACAAGATCAGTGATGCGATACAATTGCTCTCACCACTTGCCCAGCACATCCCAAGCAGCAATCGCAGATTCCTTCCCCCCATCCAACCCCATCTATATACTGAGCCTGACAACTATGGTATGGAATATTCCTTTGGCCAGCTACTCCCGTCTGTGCTCCCTCACAGCTTCTATGGGAAGCTGAAAAAGTCCTTGACTTAATATAGGCATTACTTAGCAACAACTAAAACAATATGTGTTACCAACATTCTTCTCATACCAAATCCAAAACACAGCAGCTACTGGGAAGAAAATTAGCTCTATCCCAGCTGAAACCAGGACATACTGGTTCACCTGCTGGTGGTTCTTTCCATTCTCCCTTCAAAAGGAGAAGCTGGTGCGATGGAGTGATTTGTTTTGATAGGGTGTTTGTTTTCTGCCTTCCCTCATGTATCCTGCTGGGACGCAGCAGAGCCATGCAGTGAACGGAGAGCTGCTCAGCAGGGAGTGATAAATCACTCTTTACTTGCACTGAGTCCTTGATGGCATTCTTCTGCTTCTTTCTTATATTTTCCACTCCTAAGGGGAATTGCAGAATCCTTCCAAAGACATGCTCAGATTTTGATGTTGAAATGTGTGATGTCGATCTGAAGAATGTTTCCACCTACAGAAAACGTTACCAGTCACTCAAATGTGGTGGTGTGAAGTTGGGGTTTCTAGCATACCGCTTTGCAGTGCCTCACTGTAAAGCGTGCTAGTGGTTGTGGTCTGGCACAGAGCTATTGCTGCTACTGCCAATAGTGGGACCCACTGTCACTGGTGATGTCTGTTGCCTCTGCTTGTGGTGGGTCTGACAGAGGCCAGCTTGTGAAGCACTGCTCCCCAGCTCGGAGGAAGAAGCGTGTTTCAGACTTGCTGTTCTAAAGGATTTGATGTTGCAGTGGCTTACAATATTTAAGAACATCAGTTATTTTATGGCCTCTTTCTTTTCTAGATGGCTTTTCAGTCAAGACTGTGAATGGGATGTTGTATAATCCCCTCTCGGGGTCGTGGAGCTGGATGGAAAGCACGAGTGTTAACTATGCAGTGCACGCTGTGAAATCTGGGGCTCAAGGACAGTCCAGCCCAACAGACGCCCTGTCAGAGATGGAAAGCGAACAGCCCTCAGCCACAGCTGGCACTACTGTGTGACTCTGAGATGGGTGGTGATGGACTGCCACCAGGAACAGAAAAGAAGGTTTTACCCAGATGGACATAATAAAACCTTTTTTTAAGAACAAGCTTGCTGTTTGCATTAATAATGCTTATGCTGTTTTTGGCCAAATATTTTAGGGCAGTCTCGGAAAAAAAAAAACAAGTGCCCATTATCTCAGGAATCATAAAGATTGAAATGAGCAAAAGCTTTTAAAGAGTAAGTATTTTTATAAGAAAGTAGTTTGAAATTGTTGGACACGGAAATGCAAATTATTCTGTCAGGAGCTTGGACGAAGCTCTTGTGTGATGGTATTTTCAGTCCTACCAGGAAAACTCCGATCTCCATAGAATAATAGCTTAAATGTAGAATAAGTTTAAAAATACAATAGGGTATGATAAATAAAATGCCTTAGATACTTAAGTTACTGAACTGAATCAGTTAAATTATACAAAATACTTAAAAAACACAAACACTTGTTTCTATATTATGCCTTCTCCCTGAGAGGAGGAGGAAAAAAAGAGAGCAGCAAACCCTTTTCTGTCAGGTCATGCTATTTCTACAGTTGACGTGAGCTAACTGTGCAGGGGTGGAAGAAGAGTCTCCTAGACCAGAGTGCCTCAGCTGTCAGAAGCCTCTTCATCATAAAGGTACTTGTATCTGGGCCTGTTATTTCACCTTTCTGCCTCCACCCAAATAAAGGGAAGTAAAGCTGCAGGTAGAATTTTACTAAGCAACCAGAGCTTTATGCTAGAAAAATGATACGTTAGCAGTCTCTCCTAGAATTGAAGTGCCATACCTGCTCGCTCTGAATTCCTAGTGCCAGGTTAAGGAAGTGTTGATCTGCAATGAAATAGCACTTTCTAAATAAAGCATCTTGTGTGTATCCATGGTTGTATCTCTTTCCTTCTCTCTTCCTCTCTTCCTCTCAGCTTGTATACAGGTAGAGGGGTGAGCTGGTTGTGTTTTTCTGACTTTTAGTTTGCAGGGATTAAAATTAAACTTTTTTTTTTTGTTGTTGTGGGGGGGTGGGGGTTTTTCCTAGTACTGCATTTTTCCCGCTGTACAGGTTTGCTGGGCTAAATTAATGTGCTACAGATTTGCATTCTTGCTGCTTTGTTGCATCTGCATGATGCCTTGGTATCCTATGTTTCATGATGGATCTGACAATGCACAGAAGAATATAATNTTTTTTGGTTGTTGTAGGGGGGTGGGGATTTTTCCTAGTACTGCATTTTTCCCGCTGTACAGGTTTGCTGGGCTAAATTAATGTGCTACAGATTTGCATTCTTGCTGCTTTGTTGCATCTGCATGATGCCTTGGTATCCTATGTTTCATGATGGATCTGACAATGCACAGAAGAATATCGTTAATTTATAATGGAAATAATAGTAATTCATAGGTATTAAGACTGAAAAGAGTTATCTAGTGTGATCACTTCCATGACAGTTTTTTTTGCTTTATAATACCTGTTTGGGCTGTAGCTTGCCTTTGAGAAGAAGATTGATCTTCATGTAAAGAATTGAGTGATGAAGAGGCCACTATGTCGATAAGTAAATTGTTACCAAAGTTCATCAGTTGAAGTGCTGTAACCTCAGGTCCCAGCAAGTGATGTCTTAACATCTTCACTTTTTAGGTTAAGGACCTCTCTGCTATCAGCCATCTCTCTTGTAAACGTAGTTGCTGTGGTTTTGAGTCAAGTCACCCCTTAATTTTCACTTAGTTAAGTGGACTGAGATTATGTCTACAGCTGTTTACTGCTACAGTGTAAATTTCTGAGTTTGTATAAAATTTTGTGGTAAACAACCTTTTTGAAGCATGACCGAGGAAATGGATGCAGCATTTCAGTAACAGGTCTCACTAATGCTGTCTGCAGGAGGAGCGCTGTCATTCAGCTTCTGCCTGACGTTCTTTTGCACAGGCGTCTCTGCTCCATCGGCCATGCCTGCAAAGCAGCGCGTAGTGTTCGGGAGGGGAGCAACACTGGGAAAAACGTGGAGCCAGAGCAGATAACCAGCAGGCTTTGTTAGCAGTGTGTTAGCTAACAGTGTGTTCAGGCATGTGAGTGAGTTCCCCTAGCCAAGTAATCAACTTCACTCTAAATTATTTACAACTGTATGAATGGGTGTTTTAAATTTTACCCATAGTGAATTGAAAGAAACAGTATCTGAAAAGCACTGAGACCTGGACAGATACCTGGGCTAGACCACTAGAAACATCCCCCAAGGGGGAGCAGTCCCCCATTCACCTATTTCCTAAATCCAGATGTTTGTGTAACCAGCTGTTATCCCGGCTTTCTCATCCTTTCCTTTCTTCCCATTCGCTTGTTGCTCACTTGTAGTTTTTCATTAAACTGTGAGCTGCCTGGGGAAGGAACTGTGTTTTCCACTGCTATTTCTATCGCACTTAGCACAAAAAGCCTTTGATGCTGCTTGGGTTCTCTGTCCAGGCTCACAAGAGGGCTCGCGTACCAAATTAACAGTGGCTGGCACTTAAGCAACAAGCGCACGGGCTTGGTTGTCCATGGATACTCCATGGATAAAAACACGGATATGGTTTCGACAAAAATGTTATCGCAAGCAGCTGCCCTGCTGCTCCTACGTGTGTATGGGAGCCCTGTCAACCTGGGAGAGTTTAGTGAGTGGTGTGGGCACAGGAGTGGGGACTGCTTGAACAGGTCCTCATACCCATGGCATGTCTCCGGATGTCCCGATGTGCTCCATCCTCAGTCTCTAGCCCTCCGTTTTCCTCTCTTGCTGGAGCATCCTCACTATTCTGGCTGTATTTCATCCCTCTGGTTAAAAAAACCTCTATTTAAGCTAGAGAGTAAATGATTGCACAAGAGATAATTTTAGTGAGATAATAAACAGTGTAAGAATATCCTACACCTTGCTTTTCAGCTGCTTTTTTTTGTTTGTTTTTTTTTTTTTTTAACCTTGCATTATTCATAAATATGCATCTCTGGCACAGTGTAATCAAATTCAGTACTGTGCGCTGAATACATACTATGTATTCATGCAGCGCAAACTTTCTTCTTAAAATCTGTGCATAGGAAACCAATGGGGACTTCATGCTTTTCTTAGCCCAGTTGCTGTGGAAATTTAATAGGTGCTACTGAAACGGACAGAATTTAAGTCAAATAAACTTGCAAATCTTTGACTTCCCTATTGTTCATGAGTATGGAGCCACAGCTTTGACACTTACAGGAACAGTGGTAGTAGGAGGTAAAAAAAGTAATGTAGCACCAGGCACACACCTGGAACAAGGGGTGAGGCAAGAGGTGATCCTTCCCTTGGGATTGGGGAAAAAGTCATATTTGGGGCTTACTCTTTTTCAGCCTCTGTGTTTATTTCTGGTTGTGGACCCTTGACTCTCCTGTTCCCAGCCATTTGTTTCTGCAACACAACAAATCAGAGCAAAGAGCCGATCTGGCCAAAAAAATCCAACAGAGCAAACGATGGTGTTCTGGGTGGTCTCAGCTGTTCAGCACTGTTGTGGCTCATTGTGTTCTCTCATCTCTCCCCCATTGCTCCACATGGTCCCAGTCCCAGCCCTTTGCTGAGACTGATGCTTGTCCAAGTTGTAAATATTTTTTTCTCTTTCTTTTTTTTTTTTTCCTTGAGGTGCTGGTGGTGGTTTTACTGTTCAGAATTGCTGAATTTTCCTACTGCTAAGGACTAGTGCCAGCCAGGAGGTAAGTGGTGGGAGCGTGTGGCCAGGGAGAAGGTAGGGCAGAACAGCCCCTTGAGGGGCAGTAGGCTTTTAGGTTGGCTCAGCCTGTCTTGTGCAACAGCACTTTCAGATAATAATTGAAAAATTAACTTCAGTCAAGCCCAATTTGAGTAGTATGAGAGCCTCAAAGATTTGCATTTAATTTCCTTTTTAAATAAAAACAGAACTTGAAGTTTTCATTATGTCCTGTTACACTATCTCATTGCCCCACTGTTCCCTGGAGGTCAAGGGACATTTCATGGCAATTTTTGCAGGACTTTACAATTTCTTTACATACGTTTCCACAAACACCCTGTGTCAGGTTTCTAGGGAATGGAAAAAAGGAGAAAGTAGTGGGAAAGGAAATGTGTAGTGGCTGTGAGTAGAGATAAGAATAAAGACTGTCTCATAGAAAGTTTTTCTGAAAATGGCTTCTCAAGTTCTTTCATAATGTTGAAATCTCAGCTTTAATAAAAAAAAAAAGCTTATTTTCCACACGCTTCTAAGAAATGCTTGAAAGGAATAATCACATGCAGTCTAGAGGTTCAGAAGCCAAAAGACATAGCTTCTGTAATTAGCCAGCCTGATGAAGCAGACTGCAAGAGAAAAAGTGGGACAGAACATGAATCATCATGTGAGTGTTGATACTGTAGTTGCAGGGATCTGAGAGGCACCCAGGAGCACCCAGAATTGGGGAGAGCATTGAAAACTATAGAAGGAAGACAAGCGATGCCTGGAAGATAAATTTGATTCCAATGGAGATGAGAAGTGTGAAATAATGCTATACAGGGCAGTCAGGTTCGAGTGTGCCTTCAAAGAGGAACTGATGATGGGAGGGAGAGTGGCTCTGTGTCAGATGGAAGCAGAAGAGTTCAGGTATTCACAGACTCCCACTTGGTTTTGCATGGTAACCTCCAGTGCCTCATTCCAAATGCCCACCCCCTCGACGATGTCCTGCAGAGGAAAGGTGGGCTTCTCTCACTTCAAACTGAATATTGGTCACTTCGTACTCGTGGGTACCTGCCAGCTCCCTCATTCATGGTGCCCCCCATGTTTGTGTAGAGGATCTCTTACTCTGCCGCTTGCAGATGTATTCCCATTGTATTTCTTTGCATTTAATTCCCTTTATCAGGAACATAAGCTAGAGCAAAACTTCTTCACTATCTATCCAAAGATGCCCACAGGTAGGAAAAACAGTATCCTAAAACTCCAACACTGTTGACTTCAGTCCATGTTTGTTTAATAAAATTATTAACAGTAACTTGTTAAAGGGGAAAAATGCGGAAGCCTGAATGTGTAATTTCTCTTCCCCATCACCTCCCCTTTGAAGTCCTCAACGTCTCAACAGCAATGCCTCTCCCGCACTGCCTCTGCTGGGCTTTGCTGAGCCCACAAGGGAGCAGTAACACTTAGCGTGTACAATTACCCTTCAGTACCTCTAAAGCAGACTTTGTGGTTTATTTGGTTCTGTACTGCCTCAGAATAATTTCCTATTTTTCCAACTCGGGGTGAATTTTGTTGCTTTGTCTCCCGCTCCATGATGAGCGACCAAAAATAATTCATTTTAGGTAATGCACTGCCTTGCCATCATAACCACGTATTTTCCCCAGCCCCTTCTCCAATGAAAAGCAGAATGCTGCTTTTGTAACCCTTTCAAAATGATTTGATTCTGCTTAGGCTGAACAGTACTATAAATTTGAATAAAAAGAACATTATTTTCAGGTGACATTTTCGTGATA
The DNA here is from genome assembly GCA_008711295.1 of Anarhynchus alexandrinus. Classification (NCBI taxonomy): domain Eukaryota; kingdom Metazoa; phylum Chordata; class Aves; order Charadriiformes; family Charadriidae; genus Anarhynchus; species Anarhynchus alexandrinus. Next base: position 1,443,869 of record VUYV01000172.1, read on the forward strand.
AAAGTCAGCCTGTATTTCTCCTGGTTCTTCCAGCTTATAGGGCAGAATGCTAATTATTTAAAGTTTGTGCTACCAGTAGACTTTATTTGTATTGACACACGTTCAATTTTCTTGAAGCAATATAAAATGATGTCATGTCATGTATAGAAACTCTAGAAGGGCTGGGATTTCATCTAGGATGTAAAATCACCTGATCTGTCTTGACTTCCACATGCATTAATTGCACAGCCACCTCTCAGTGCATTAGGAGTTCAGGATATATACTTTGATCTGCATTTTATTGTGCTTTTATTCCCACATGGAGTCACTCCAGAGATATAATCAATATTCACTTTTTCTAAAAAATAAAATTGTTTTCTGCTTAAGAGGATTGTGAAGACCATTAGTGTTCCATTAATAAATTTGAAACCTCTGTTGTCTCCTCATGAGATATGTTACCTTAAAAAACCCCACAACCCTGAAACAACCTGGAGATTAAACTGCTAATATTGCCTTCTACAGTAGTTGTATTACAAAAATGTGCAATAATAGAAGATATAGAAAAAGATCTGTGTTTATTTTCCTAGATTAGAATAAGCATATACAACCTGAAGACATATAAAAAGGAAACTAAACAAAACATACAATAAAAATGAGACCTCAGAAGAACGTATCCAGCTCAAATAAATAACTGTAAGTTAGCAGATACACCCTGAACACCCTCTGATGAAACATAGCCCCAGCATTGAAACTTGGGGTTCAGTTCCCACCTTTGCCTTCCTGCTGTCAGAGAAGCAGCAGCTCAGTGCCTTGCCACCCATGATCCACCTTGAAGTTACGCTTTACAAAACGAATGGGACCTGGCCACCCTGCGGGGTCTGCCCTGAGGGTGCTCCCTGCTCCGCTCCCCAGCTGTAACTGAGGAGGTCCTGACCTGGATGTCCGCAGCCACTGAGTGCCTGCCATGGCTGCAGGAACGGAGGTGTCGATAGCAGGTGGGTGGTTAGATACACACCAGTGTAGTCGTGCAGAAGTCAGCTGGATACAAAATACAGTAGAAGATACAAACACAGACCTCAGAAAACATCACTGTCTGCAGGCAAACGAGAATCTACAGGCAAGTAACAGGCAAGCGCAGTTGTGGCACCTGGGAAAGGCTATCAACAGGTTTTAAAATGTTTTGCATGCTCAACATCTGTAACACTGAGTATCGTGTCTCTGCCATGCCCAGGGATGTTAAAACCCAGTAAACCCCGATGTTGTTTTTAGTAAACAATGCAGTACCAGATTTCCTTTGAATGCTGAAGAAAGGTGTCCCCGTGTTCATGAATCCCCATCCCTGCCCCCAAATCCTAATAGTAAGACCATCTAATGCCTTGAGATCGCAAAGCTTTTGGACACCGGGACGGTTCCCTGATCATGGGCTTGCCCTGAGACCACTGCTCTGCAGCCAGGAGAAACACAACCCTTTGAATTCTGAGTCACCAGAACAGCATTTCTCAGTACACCACAGTAAGAAAAGTCCTTCCAAAGCTGCCAACAAAAGGTGCCCGCTAAGGAGAAATGGGGGGTGGGGCAGGAGGATGAGATCTGGCTCACCCTGCTACGGCTGCTGAAAAAGTACTCTGGAGACACCTATTTTTTCCTTCTCCAGAGGAAGCATGAGACCCCAGATGAACCTGGATGCTAAAGTTTCTGAAGCTGTAGTCAGGGGAGACGATGTCCCATTGGAAGGATGAGAAAGGGAGGAAACTACATGGACTGAAGGACTTCACGGTGAGTAATGGAAGAAACTTCAAATGGCCTGTCTAGGCAGGACAGCATTCCCATGTGGGTCGTGCAGCGTCCCTCCCTTATTGAATCCAACCTGCAGATAAGAAAAAAGCGTCTGTCTACAGCACTACTTGACAAGCACCTTTTTTCAGAACCAAATTCACAATAAAGAAAAATCCTGCTATCTGCTATGGTGCTCAATCAGTTCGCCTTCTCAGAGGATGCAGGCAGCAAACAGGCCATCAGCTCTGCTGCTGTGTCTCCCATCTGTCTTTATTTCCAGAGCTCTAAGGAGATGAAAGCACAGCCTTGGTCTCAAGGACACATCCACATCTTCTGGAAGGGGCTCTCCTCCTCCCTGTTTCCATCCCTTCTCATTCTCCTCCCACTGCCTTCAGCTGGGAGTTGATTTGCAGACAAATGTGTCATGCTGGAATGATCTCCTCTTCATATTTTGTGGTCCTATTGCCCTGGATTGACAGGGTTTGTGCTCACTAATGGGACATTGCCCCAGTTGGCAGGGTCTGCAGCAGCTAGCACCTTTATCTCTGTCATTACCACCTTAGGCAAGTTGCTAGCTAATCTAAGGCAGTCGCATTAAACAACTTGTTTTCCCACAAAAAACAACACCTCTTACTTAACACGGTTATATCTGGAGAATGTGCATCTTTTAAAAAGAGTAAATATGGTAAGGAAAGGAAATCCGTTTAAGGAAATCTGCAAAAACTTCATATATCTCTACTATTCATCAAATATGAAATGAGACGCCAACCTGGTCACAGCAGTATGTACTGCAAATCTTAATTCTTCTGATCAGAGGATGTTGTAAATTGGAGATGGAGAGCACTTACAAATGAGTAAAGACTGGTTGCCACTGCACCTGGCTATGGCAAGCAATCCGTAGCTGGTTCCAAACACTATTCTGCTACCGAGCAAGTTTTCCATGAAAGATCTGACTATAAGAATGTGTAACCGCCCCCATGACTTTATGAGGGTTGTCAGTCATCCAAAAAGCTTGTAATAAAATAAAAACAACTAAAGGATTGTGAGACTGTAGGTCTGTCAGCTGAGTATCTTTTTCTGTTTATCTGGCTCTGTATTAATAACTTATGGATGTGACCAACTTAGCAGCAAGCTGCCAGCTGGAGTATTTCCACCTGCAGAAAGCAGGGGGGTTCATGCAAAGCCGTTTTTTGGGGGCGAAAGCAAGGAATGCTCAGTTATTTACATCATTTGGGGCAGTCTCAGGATATGTGTCACCTCAAAAGTGGCTTTGTTTACCAGAAAGTGCAAGGTAAACTCTGGGGAACTGCTGGAATTGCACTTAATGTGGACTTAAATATAGGTACTTCTGTATAGCACAGAACAAGTAGTTTGGACTCTGTATTTGCATTTCTCATGTATTTCTGCATTTGTATGCCATTAAAGTTATCATTAACTCCTTTTCTAAATCCAAATCAAAAGGCATCATGACCATTTGCAGCTTTACATTGGCTATTTTTATCTGAATAATTAAAAAGACGGGTATATGAAACTCAAGCTGCCCAGAGAGATCATTAATATTACAACAAAACCAATCCTGGCAGCAGTCAGCAATTATTTCAGAAGGATCTTGGAGAGCCTGCCGGCGATGAAAAAGCCTTTTTTCACTCTCTTATAAACTCAGCCCTCACCACAAAACCCTATTAAATTATGTCTTCTGACAAGGGCTCAGTAAGTTTGGGCTATTTCAAAGAGATGGAAAGCATTTCTGTATCACCGGAGGATGACCTGCCAGTACATGAAGTGAGAACCACACCTGAGCAAGGGTGTCACTCTGTCTGGGGACAACCCATCACTATGCATGGGGACCATGAGGCACTTTCGCTTCAGGCAGAGTAACTTGTAAAAACAACCCGTACTGATTAAGGGAGCTGTTAAAAGCTCCATGCTGCCAAAACTCTGGCTGCTTGGAAGAGAGAGAGGCAGGGAGTAGAAGCCATGGGTGATACTGGAGTGGGAGACGAACAGAAAATGGGTGGCCCTAATTCTTGAAGCCCCAGGGGAGATTTGACAAGCGATGCTCTACGGTTCAAACCGAGTTAGCAGCAGTACAGGAAAGCAAAACTCAGGGCAATACATTCAGCATAAGCTCTGATTTTTAAAATGTTTAGTTAGCTCTCAGCCAAAATACGGATGGGGCAGCTTCTGTGGTGGGACTCCGCAAAGACCCATTGCAACTGCTGGGCTCAGAGCGCGGTTTTGACACCTGCCACCAGCTCCACAGGCAGCCTGCCGTGCTAACTACAGGCTTTTTTAAAGAGGAGCAATGACATCACAGAAAAAAAAATAGATTAATGTAATGAGCAACAAGAGTCTTTATATCAACATACAGAATCTAGTAACACTACTAAATTTATTAGTGCCTCCCTGCCCCCAGAGCAAAGTGCACACTTCAGAAGAAAAATTTGACTTGCTATGTAACAAAGTAGGCTTAGATTTAAGTTAACTGGAAAAATTCTACTTATTTTATTCTATTATTCTCTCTTCCTTCAGGCTGCTGCACTAGAACAGATTACAGATAAAAGTGTACTTTAACATATTAGATCTTGTTTTGCTCTGCACGATGCATCTGAGGGATGACTGTTCCAGACTGTGCTGCGCTTGGTGCATATTTGCAGCCAGACAGGCATGTGGGTGTGTCACTGTTAGCTCTTATTTTCCCCACGCAAAAAAACCCGAAAAATGGTAATTTAGCAAAGATGCAGAGCTGGATTCCCACCCTCCCTGAGTGAGAGAGCAAGGTGGCTGCCAGTCCAGCGTGTATCACCTGTGAGCTTCTTTGAGGCAAAGGTGGGAAAACCCAAACATATGCCAGAAACCAGTCCGAGCCTGCGGCATCTGCAATACACAGGAGCAGAAAGCAATACCCACCGCCAGACGAAGTGCTGTGCCTTGGGTTCCTGAGCACTACCGCTGTCTGATAAGCCTCTCTAATACAAGTCGTTGGTCACAGGCAACAGTGCTGCCTTGCGAGGCTGTGCACCTTCCCTGGAGTAATGGACACTGCCTTCTTCCACAGCCAGGGAAAAGGCGGGCTGAGGACACACAATTTGCTGTTTTGCTTGTGGATAAGCTCAGCTACCAGACTGCCAGGCCAAATGGATTCAGTACCTGTTGGCAGGAGACTTTGAAAGCACACGGCAGAGAGGCTGGCAGAGCACTGCTTTTTTTTTCTGCAAAGAGTTTTGCTTTCCTGTACTGCTGCTAACTCGGTTTGAACTGCAGAGCATCGCTTGTCAAATCTCCCCTGGGGCTTCAGGAATTAGGGCCACCCATTTTCTGCTCGTCTCCCACTCCAGTCAAGTGTGTGGCACAGGTATGAGGATACAGAACTTGTGTTTTATCCATGTTCTTTATTCACTGTTGTTAAAACTCTGGCTACCAAGATGTGACACTCGGACACGCACCTGTGTTGGACAAGTCTGGTCAGTGCCATGCAGGTCATAAGCAACCTCTTAAGGTCTGGTTTACCAGCAGGACAAGGCTGCTAGGGTGTCTGCAGGGATCTGTATCCAACACACTCCTCCTGAGCCACACAGGATCTGCAGCTGGGGCTTCCCACACGGTGCCATCACCGTGCGCTGGACCCTGCAACACCGCACCCAGGGCAGCAGTAACAGTGTAAGGTCCTTGTCCGAAAGGAGGGTGGCAATCTCCTTGCTGAACAAATGTTAAATATCCGACTAAATAATAATCCTGGGGCAACCAGTTTGCCTTACTATCTCCTTTGCACCTGTACAGCCACTTAATGCCAGCAAAGGCACAGGCGGGACTACCAACACAAAGCATCGACTTCCAGAGCATAAATTGCAGTAGTGCCTCCTTCCAAACACCAGGTTTGCCTAACTTGCCTGAGGCAGCTCCTGGAGGTGAATGGTTTGCTCCCTCCTTCCCACTCTCCTCTCCCCTACAAGTCTTCCCTGCTTGTGTTTGGCCACTGATTCCAAAAGCAGGTTTTAGGATAGCTCATTTGCCTCTGAAAGTCAAGCAGTGGCAGCAGCTGGCATGTAGACGCCCAGGACCTTTCTTTGCCCTCTCAGAAGCTTAGATCCCATCTGTAACTGGATCCCCCTTATCTGTAACACAGCAAGCAGTTCCCTTGCAGTAGCAAAAGCTGAGACCAGTTACCAGGCTGTGACAGTCCAGATTTATTAGGCTGACTGCCACTTGAAACAAATCTTCAGCCTGAGATTTGCAGGTGCTGTAGGAGAGAAAAAGCACTTTTCTTCTTTGTCTCTTCACTGCCCTGTTGTAAGAATTTAACAAAACCTCATGCTGCAAATCATCAGCTGTGACATGAAGTGTCTGATACTCTCACTTTCCGCTCTTACTTCAGTACCTGTGCATCATTGGTAGTGTGGAGCAGTCCAAAAGCTGTGAATAAGGTGCTCAGCCCCCACCTCACTAAGGATGAAGGCAAATGAGCTCAGCAGGTTTTGGAAGGAGCAACCTGTTTGTGGAACAAGATTTACCGGGTCCCTGGGACCTCTCTGATCCCATTAATTCCTGAGAGCAGGGCGTCAGCACAGTATCAAACACACGGTATGTATTAAACATGGGGCTCTTGCACTGTAGCCTGTGGTTACTGAATACCCATAAACAAGTTAAAAGTGAGGAATAAAACAAAATGCTCCAAGGAGCTCCAGCAGGAAAGTGTCAGAGCACGGCATCCTTCCTGGTGAGCGCAGGCAGGACGCAGAGACCATTGCTCTCACTGATGTTGCCCAGCAAAACTGAACACAGAATTGGCCACTGCTGGCACTTGGAGAAGTTGGCACATGGATCTGAACCCCAGGACTTTGCTGAGGGCTCTCCTCTTCCTTGTCTTCCTCCTTTGTCTAATCCGTCCTACAACCTGAGTTAAAGCGTCTACAAAGCCCCTGTCATAGACTCCGTCTGTCCCCTGCTGGACACTGGAAGTTGCTCCATTTGTGTGAAGAATTCGGGTCACTTCTATTGCCCCTGATAGTAAAATGAAGTGGAAGCTTTTTGGAGCAGCTCCATACACACCGCAGCATTTAATGGTGGACTACGCTATTTGGGCAGTAGTATTAATCAGAAAATGAAGGGCATTGATAGGGTTGTAGGGTCAGTGTGCTGTGGGTGTTTGGCAGAATATAATGTGAAGTCCTGCTCACACCGTCCCCAAAGGCCCCCGCGGATGCAGGGGGGTGGTGGGCGAGGGGGCCCTCGGTGACAGATGGACCTCGGGGGACGCCCTGTCGGGTCACTGCGCTTCCCCTTCTGCTTGTAAAGGCCTTCTCCTCCGTCACCTCACCCACCACCAGAAGAACAGAAAGAAAATTGGCCGTCGGGTGCCAGGCGTCTGGAGACACCTGTGGTGCTGATGCCCGGCTGCGTGCCAGGCAGCGGGGCTCCATGGCGTCGTGTCTTTTTATCCCAAATAAAGCGACCAAATACCAGGCCTATTCCTCCCCAAGGCAACGGGGGTGGTGATGCCCGGAGCAGCAGACTACGGCTATTTTACCAGGGCCAGCTCACGGGCAAAACCCCAGCCCTTAAAGGGCGGCCACCATTCACAGCTGTTTCTCCCTGAATTTTGGACAGCGGCTTCCCGATCCCCGGCCCTGCAGCCCTCCCGCCCCGGGCCCGGCGGGGAGGCGGGGGGGGGACGACGCGGCCGCCGTCCTAAGAGCAGGCCCGCGCCCCCCGTCCCTCCCACCCCCCCCA